>JBCNYH010000011.1:16082936-16101812 GCA_039654325.1 Tandanus tandanus | reverse complement strand
GAAGTAGAGAAGAGTTGGTGTTCGAAGAAAGAATAAATAAAATAACTAAAACTGCTTCAAGAGGGAAAAAAAGAGAATTTAAACAACGAAATTAAAATTAAATCCTAAAATCTGAGGGAAGAAGCTAGGTTAAGAACGCCGACAAGCAGTTGCCGGCACGCGATTCAAAGAACAGGAACTGACGTCACAGAGTGTCACACCAATCAGTCAATCTACACCTTAGCCACCTCAAAAAATAGTGATGGCTCTAGCCCTTTTTGTAAAGTGCGGTAGTGTTCTTAACCCAGTCCAGTGTACTGTCAATATAAACTCCAAGGTATTTCTACTCCTCCACCTTTTCCACATTAATGCCCTGTATGGAAACAGGGACCACAGGTGTTTTGGATCTCCTAAAATCCACAATCAGTTTCTTGGTCTTTGTCACATTAAGCTGCAGATGATTCTGCTCACACCATGTGACGAAGGGTCCGATATTCCATCTCATCACCTCCACTGATACATCCAACTACAGCAGAGTCATCAGAAACTTCTGAAGATGGCAGGTCTTTGTGCAGTAGGAGAGGACAGTCCCTTGTGGTGCTCCGGTCTTGCAGACCATCATGTCCGACACGCAGTGCTGCAGGTCCACATACTGTGGTTTTCCGGTCAGGTAGTCCACAATCCAGGGCACAAGAGAGGCATCCACCTGCATCGCTGTCAGCTTCTCACCCAGGAGGGTCGGCCTAATGGTATTGAATGCACTTGAAAAGTAAAAAAAGCATAACCCTCACAGTGCTCGCTGGCTGGTTCAGGTGGGTGTAGACACGGTTAAGCAGGTAGATGATGGCGTCCTCAACTCCAAGACGAGGCTGGTAAGCGAACTGAAGGAGGTCCATATGTGGTCAAACTATGGGTCGGAGTTAATCCAGTATGAGTCTCTCAAGGGTCTTCATGACATGTGAAGTCAGTGCCACTGGTCTGTAATCCTCGGGGCCACTGGGATGTGGGGTCTTTGTTACAGGAATGAGGCATGATGTCTTCCACCGCACTGGGACCCTCTGTAGACTCAGGCTCATCGTGAAGATATAATGTAAGACTTCACAGAGCTGGGGGCACAGGCTTTAAGGACATGGGGGCTCACCCCATCCAGTCCTGCTGCTTTGCCTGAGTGGAGTCTTTTCAGCTGTCTCTCGACCTGATTATAGGTGAAGTTGACAGTTGGGGAAGGGCTGTCAAGTCTATCACAGGAGGCAGAGGTGCAGTAAGTAGAGGGGGGACAGAGGGTGGTGTAGCAGGGGATTTCAGGCTTGCTTCTGACGAGTTAGAAGGCAGCTGAATAGTAACCGTGGTGTCAAATCTGTTAAAAAACTTATTCAGCTCATTGGCCCTGTCCTCACCGCCCTCAGCTCCTCTGCTGATGGGTGGCCTGAAACCAGTGATGGTCTTCATACCACTCCAAACCTCTCTTGTTGTTCTGTTGGTGTTTCCACTTCAGCTTTCTCCTGTAATTGTCCTTAGCCTCAGTGATCTTGACTCTTGGTAAACTTCTGGATCGTTCTCACCTCCTCTCTGTTGCCAGCCCTGAATGCCCTCTTCTTGTCATTAAGGAGGGCTTTGATGTCTTTAGGCACCCACAGCTTGTTATTTGGGTAATAATAGACAGTCTGAGCTGGAACAATGCACGTCGGTGCAGGAAGTTATGTAGTGTAAAATACACTCAGTGACCCCATCAATGTCCTCACCGTGGGGCTCATAGAGAGTGTTTGCCAGTCTGTCACTCCAAAACAGTCCTGTAGTTCCTCTAAGGCCTCTTCTGACCATCTCCTAACAGTCCTTGTAGTCACAGGCTGCCTCTTCACAACAGGCACATAGCATGAAAAAAGATAAATTAATTTGTGGTCTGATCTCCCCAATGAGAAGAAGGGGGAGGAACTGTAGGCATTCGTAGTATTTGCATATAGCAGGTCTAAAGTTCTCTCCACTCTGGTGGGACAGTCCACGTACTGCACAATGTTTGACAGCGTAGTGCCCATGGTGACATGGTTGAAGTCACCCGAGATCACAATGAAAGAACTCGGGTGCTGAGTCTGTAACTGGGCTATAGTAGCATGAACAGCGTCACATGCCACTGTGGGGTTGGCAGAAGGAGGAACATAAACAGCCACTAAGATGACGGAAAAATTCCCTAGGTAAATAATATGTTCTGAGTCCAACAGCGCAGTCTCTGTCGGCCCGCTCAGTGTGAAAGCCCGCGATGGATGATTTATCAACTGGAATATCCTGATGCAGCCATGTCTTGATGATATGAAACTACACTCCCTCTGACTCCAGGCTAGCGCTGTCAGCTCGTCCATCTTATTCGCCAGTGACCTCACATTCCCCATTATAATTGACGGGAGACACTAGATCTAGTCTTTAAGCTAATCGTGATTAATAATTGGTGTTTATATAGACATGTAGCAATATAAAAGTGTTTTAGTTGTACTTAATTTAATTACCTCCTAACTCAGCTACATTACAGTTAAATTAAGTTGCAGAGAAAATGTAATTAGAATCCTCTCATGAACTTGATGCTCTTGCAGCAGTCACACTGTGCCTGACTAGATCTCTCGCTCCGAAACATCAGTCTCAGCAAGGCAGCATGTTACAGGTGGAGGAATTGCTAAGATATAGGCACAATAAGAGAAACACAAATGTGTATTTGGCTCAGGACTCAAAACGCAAGACTGTAAGCCATGGGTAGCCTTGATTTAACCCTGGCTCACCCGATCATGATAGCAAAATAGCGGCTCTTGATTAGCACCTGGAGTGGCATAGTGGCATAGTGTTTAGCATGTCTGCCTCACATCAAGATGGTTCATTCATTCATTCATCTTCTTCCGCTTGTTCCAGGATTGGGTCGCAGGGGCAGCAGCCTAAGCAGTGAGGCCCAGACGTCTCCCCAGCCACTTCCTCCAGCTCTTCCGGGGGGATGCCAATGCGTTCCCAGACCAGCCGAGAGACGTAGTCCATCCAGCATGTTCTGGGTCGACCCCGAGGTCTCTTCCCGGTTGGACATGCCCGAAACACCACTCCAGGGATAACAAAACACCACACCAGAAAGAAGGTCCTAGGTTCAAATCCAAGGCTTGGTGAGGGCGTTTCTGTGTTTTCCACGTGATTGTGTGGGTTTCCTCCGGGTACTCTGGATTCCTCACACAGTTCAATAACATGCACAGTAGGCTAATTGGCTGCTCCAAATTGACCCTAGGTGTGAGTGTGAATAGTTGTGTTCCTTTTTTATTGTAAAACTTTGCCATTATTTGTCCTCCATGTTAAAGTACACAATCCAGCATGAGTATGTATTGTAACTTGAGCACGCGTGCACACACACACACACACACACGCACACACACACACACACACACAAGAACGGACACACCATTCTTCCTCTGTAGATATGAGTGTGTCCACCTTACTGCTAAGTCTGATGCTAATGGAGAGCAGGAGATAAAGAGACCTCTGCAGGATGTTTTACTGCCCCCTGCAGACACGACTACACATGCATACACAGAAGTACAAACGTGATGTACATTTGAGTATTTATGCATGCAGAAAAGCACACACATACACACACACACAGACACACACTTGCTAAAAGTGTATATGTACACACATACTCCATGCTTAGCGTTTGGACTTGTATGTGTGTGTGTGTGTGTGTGTGTGTGTGTGTGTGTGTGTGTGTGTGTGTGTGTGTTGTCCTTGACCGGACAGCCCCTTGGCACCTTCAGTTAATCGAGTCCCTTAGAACACAACTAAAAGCACAATAAATCAGCATGTGCACACACACACACACACACACACACACACACACACACACACACACACACACACACAAAATCATCCCACCCTTCCACTAGGGCCACCTTATGACACATCTGCTGCATTAGCTTAATTAGACTTCCTTCGGCACTCACGCATGAAGAACACTACAGAGAGAGAGAGAGAGAGAGAGAGAGAGAGAGAGAGAGAGAGAGAGGACTCCATCATTCACTAATATCAGACCACAGCAATGTGTTCTTATTGATTAGTAGAGATGACAACATGCACCACTGAGAGGAGTGTATTAATCAGTGGTGCAGTAGTTACTTCCATGTCTCAAGGTGTTTTCTTCTTCTTACACCACTGCAATTTGTCAACGTGTATAGTTTTTATTTATTGTATGGCAACAAGAGTAGGGGCAATCTGATTGGTTGACTCGTTGACTCGTCTATGCCTCTCAAATGAGCTTTTATCTAGCTGCGGTGTGCGTTATGATGTTTAGCAGCTTACATGAAAAGGGGAACAAGTCAAAAGCTACCTGTGCCAAATGAATGTGGAGACAGGACGCATACATTAGATGAGAAGTGGGCTTGTCAGGCAGTGGAGAGAATTTGCTTGGAGCCAGTCTACAATGGAAAAGTAAGGCTGTACTAGCCTTGGCCTCCCTTGGCCACAGATACAGCCAAAGAGCATCCACCAGAAAATCTGATTTGTCAACCTGGTAAGTTTTCTGGCAATTAACAGTGCTACAAGTCAAGATGGCTTCAGTTCTGGTGAAACAGCAAAACAGGTGGAGCCTATCTCAGTTAACACTGGCCGAAAGTAGGGTACACCCTAAACAGCTCTCCAAACATGAGAACATGCAAACTCCACACAGAAACACCCAAACCCGGGACTCAAATCCAGGACATTCTTACTGTGAAGCGGACATGCTAACCACTACACCACCATGCTGCTTTCCCCTTTACTGTTTTTTGGGGGTTTTTTTTTTACGAGTTTGGGTGTTTCTGTATGGAGTTTGCATGTTTTGCTTGCGTGTGTTTCCTCAAGGTACTCCGTTTTCCTCCCACAGTCCAAAATTGGGCACGTACTCGGTTTCGTTTTATTTCTGTAATCTCTTGTAGAAGTCAGGGACTCTTTGTAACTAGCCACACTTCTACCACACTCTATCTAGCCTATCCTATGTGAAGTACATATAGCACTTCCTTGGAACTGACCAATCCTGTGTTACCTTACCACAGTGAATATATAAAAAAGCTCTGAAAAATAAATATCATAAAATAAATAGAGAATATTGTTAACCATCAGCCTGCTGTGTTCCTGTGTTCTCCTAAGGCCTGATGAGGTTAGGTAATGTCTGAGCAGTGGTGGGGGTATCTAAAACAGAGCTTGTGGGAATTTCTTTGTTTGAATTGCAAAGCAATTGGGTCTTTCTCTTAATATTTAGTCTACACAAAATCAAAATTTAAAACCTAACACTGTCAAATCTGCAAAGTACAAAGTTCTGTACAGATTTAACTCCGAAAACTTTCTTACAAAAAACATGTCAGGACGCACATTTTTCCCCTTCCCTATTGTGCCATTAAAGCCATTACTAGCTAGCTTGCTAACTCAAGATGTGTAAACAAGACCAAACACAGAGTGCATCACTTACTCAGACAACAGAGAAGCACTGGGATTTTTCAGGAGATGGGGTTAAATGTAGAGTGTAGAGTGAAACAGGTTGTTTTAAAATAGCGCATTTCCTTTAGCACTTACACACAAATCACCTGCATAAAGAAATGAGCTCAATTCTCCTCAGCACAAAGCAAATACATCAACTTTTTCTTATTCTCACAGCGTGAAATCAATTTGCTTCACTTCAGGCATTGCTCTTTCTCTCATCCAATGTTTCACTCACAAAATTCCTCTCATTCCTCTCTCTCTCTCTTTCTCTCTCTCTCTCTTTCTCTCTCTCTGGGACAAATCAGTATTACTTTCTGACATTTAATGACTAAACACACTCAGGAAAAAATACCAGAAAATTGTACACGCAGCAAGACAACTTTGTGTCTCTCCATTGCTTCCACTTTCTTTCCTTCTTTATTTCCTTCCATCCATCTGTCCATGTAGTCCTCTCTTCCTGCCTCACTTAAATGGACAGTTGGACATCCTTAAATCTCACCTGTTCCTTCTTTCTTTCCTTCCTTCCTTTTGCTCTCCCTTTCTTTCCTATTCTCTTCCAAACAATTCTCAAAACAAAATCACCTATTCCTTCCTTTTATGATTTTTTATATACTGTATTAATTCCACAAGAGAAATTATTGCCTCTGCATTTAACCCATCCAAAGTGAGCACACACTCACGGAGCAGTGGGCTGCCACACACATTGGGGCGACCGGAAAGCAGTTGGGGGTTAGGTGCCTTGCTCAAGGGCACTTTAGCCATGAAGGTGGAGGAAGGGAAGGTGCAGCTCACTCCACCACCACCCATTTTTACTGCTGGTTCGGGAATCGAACCAGCGACCTTTAGGTCCCAAGGTCACTTCTCTAACCATTAGGCTACGGCTGCCCCAACTTCTTCCCTTACTTCCTTCTTTTCTTTCTTCCTTCTTCTCTCCCTTTCTTTCCTATTCTCTTCCAAACTAAATCCTCAAAACTCACCTATTCCTTCCTTCTTTTCTTCCATTCATTGATTTCTTCCTACTGATCTCCCTTTCTTTCCTATTCGCTTCCAAACTACATCCTCAAAAGTCACCTATTCCTTTCTTCTTTCCTTTCTTCTTTCTTCGTTTATTTCTTCCTTTTGCTTTCTCTTTCTTTCCCATTCTCTTCCAAATTACGCCATGAAATCTCACCTTTTCCTTCTTTCGTTCTTTCCTTTCTTTTTTCTGTTCTCCCTTTCCTTTGCATTCTCTTGTAACCTACATCCTGAAAACTCACCTTTTCTTTTCTTCCTTCCTTCCTTCCTTCCTTCCTTCCTTCCTTCCTTCTGTTCTTCCTCTTTTGCCCCATTCTCTTCCAATCTACATTCTGAAGGTTCACCTTTTTCTTTCCATCCATCTTTTTTCCCATTAATCCATCGTAACAAGGACACTTGAGAAAACATTGGCTGGGAAGTTCATTAGATGTGTGTGACATTTTTTTTCTTTGTGCAGAAGCTAAAGGAAATTATTTCCATGTTATAAATAAGCAAATTTGTAAGTAAATTATAAACTGTAATCGTATTTTTCTTCATGTTCATAGATTATAGTGGTCCCACAGTGTCCTAAACCACATCAGTGGCACTGTGATAAACATTTATTACTTCATTACCTGCTAGATAACCTTCATAACTATACTGCAACATTAAAGTACAACAAAAAACATTTGAGGTACTTGTGTACCCTCGTATTTGTGTTCCAGTCCTCAGTGTTCACCTTTTTTTACAGTTTAACACAAGCAAGTTTATCTGCAGCGCTTTCTGTGCTGTAGGTGTTCCCACTATTATCTTTCTTCCTGTTTTTGCGTAAGCACTCAAGAAAAACGAGGAACGAGGGAGGGGGGGTTGAATCGATACCACTGGGACGAATGGATTGCATTTCCTCTGGTCATCAAAAGGTTATTTTATTCCTGATCACTGCTATTGATCTGCACCCGTTCCACCGCTCTGCTGTGAATCTATACGCAGGCCGTGTGTGTGTGTTTTCCCCTCTTTACGTTTAGATTACACTGCAGAGTTTGGAGGATCGATGGGGTTTTAATGTGCTTTCACAGAGCTTGAGAAAATGGGAACCAGATTGCCTGCATTTTTCACACAAGTGTAAAGGCTCAGGTTCATACCAAGCAGATACTAATAATCGGTTGCATGATATACCACGATATTCATTCTTTAAAACACATACTATACGTAACTTTTTAATGAGTGGTTCTGGAAGGCATGATCTGTTGCATTTGTTTCAGTGTAAACCCTCCAAACCACTCCCCAACACTGTCTCAACCCCTCCCCCCAACATCCTTATTCTGTTTCAGTTGGCAGTTAGTACTAATTATAATTATGATGTAATTTTAGCTGTTTGGTGTCTTTTCTTTATAATCTACAAACACATCTGTGGTAAGTGTAGGGGCAGTGGTGGCTTAGTGGTTAAGGTGATGGGTTACTGATCCGAAAGTCAACGGGTCAATCCCCACTATCACCACTGTTGGGCCCTTGAGCAAGGCCCTTAACCTTTAATTGTATGCAAAATGATAATTGTAAGTCGCTCTGGATAAGAGCATCTGCCAAATGTTCATATTTCTGATTATTTTGTCCAGTTTTCGTTGCTGCGGTGCCTTTACATTGCACAAAATATAATCATATGGTAGTATTAGCTAGATTTTAGTGACATTTATTTGTTATTACCAAATCAAAAGCACAAATCCCATACATAGGTACACAGTGGCCTAAAGAACCCCACATTTCAAAGGTAAATAAAAATAATCTTATTATTATTTGCATGCATGAAACTTAGAAACTTACTGGGGCAGGAGAGGGGGGTGCTGAGGTCTGTTGGTAGCCCCAATACTAACTTGAACACCTTGAACTTGATGTACAAGATGGAGCTACGGCACACACAGCTCGAGGATCACTGGAAGTGCTGAGGGAAATATTTTCGGTTCGGATGATCTCGTTGCGTGGTGATGCTAGGTAGCTGGCCCATTCCCCTCTTGTGATTTTTTTCTGGGGGCTTCTTTAAATCACGAGTGCATACTCATCAACCCCAAACTCTTGAAGCATTTAAGGTTGCAATTCAGCAGGAGATGGCTGCTGTTCTGCCCTGACATGACCCATCGAGTCGTGGCAGCCTTCAAAAATCGCCTCTCGTATAGACAATGACGGCCACCATTTAGAGGATGATCATCTTTAAAACATGTTGAATGTAGTTCATGTTGTGACCGTACTGAATGAAGTTTCATGTGTGCAAATAATAATTTGATTATCTTTAACGATTTCTTTTTCATTTACCTTTGAAATGTGGGAGGTATTACTGGGTCACCCTATATGCACACGGAAACCCTTTATGAATCTTAAATTTTTTTAACCTTCCAAGTCACCCATGTAATAATATTCTTGAGCTGCAGAAGCTCAAAACTCCTGCATGTAAGATATCTTTCGATTTTCTGCATAGTGCCATGCTCATTCCATGGTTGACATAGTCTTAGCCATGAATAATTCAAGGAAATAGGCAATAAAACCAGAGCAGCCTCAACGATGCCACAGAGATAAATGTGATACTGGTCATGTCTCCAACTGTTCATATTACACAGAGGAAAAACAGGCACAAATGGGACACAGCCACAGTCAAGATGATTTAGCTTCTTACTAGTAGTTATAAAAAACGCACATCTGAACAGACAAGAAAACACTGAAATGGCCTAAAATATCTTTGCAGCAATATAATTATACTATCTATTTCCATTTATTACAATTATTAATTTTCATTTAATGGAAGATACAATAATTATACATATCTTAATCCTAGTTATGGTGTTACCAATGCAAACAACTGTAATATAAACATATCTAATTAAATGTTTAATATTCATTTAAGTGGTTTCAGCTTAAACCCCTGTTAGATACGTGTATGTTGCCCAACAAGTACAAATTGGGCCTGAAATCAACATAGAACTACAGATATGTCACTGCACATATATTATGTTGGGGGAAAAAAAATTATTTTTAATTTTATTTTACAAACCACTTTATCCTTAATTAGGGATTTGGCAAAGGGGGTTGGGGTGGGGTTGAGGGGCTGTTTGTACTGGTTAGCATGTCCACCTCACAGCAAGAAGATGCTGGGTTCAAGTCCTGGGCTTGTTTGTTTTGTGTAGAGTTTGCATGTTCTACCTGTGCTTGAGGTAGGTTTCCTCTGGGTACTCCATTTTCCTCTCAAAGTCCAAAGATGTGCACATCAGGCTAACTGGCTGTTCCAAATTGCCCCAAGGTATGGGTGAATGGTTGTGTTTGTGTTGCCCTGCGATGGTCTAAGAAGCTGTTCAGGGTGTACCCCACCTTCGCCCAGTGTCAGCTGAGATAGGCTTCAGCTACTCTTCGACCATAGTAGTAAGGTTAAGCGGTTATGCAAAGGAGAGAGGGAGTGAATGAGGGCCTTGGGGAGCATGGAGCCTATACCAGCTGACTCAGGGTGAAGGCAGGGTACAGCCTGAACAGTCTGCTAGTCCTTCACAGGAAAAAAAAGAATTTGTTAAATCCGACTGTGCCTTTACTTTTTTAAATGGACATTTGTGGAGTGATATACTCTGCTTCTATATGGCAAATTGTCTGGAAATGTTACACAGAAAAAAAAAAATATGTTGCCTGAATAAGTCACAAAATGTCACTACAGCTTGAATGATGTCATCAGGTGAGAGAAAAATCAAATATATTGGCTACAAGCATGATTGACAGGTTGGGCAAAAAAAATAGAAACTGCATTTAAAAGAAAAAAAAAAGATAAATACTGTAAATTGGTCTAGATTTGTGGCTGTTTGAAGGTTAATAGTTCTTAGGCTCTTGTAGAAAAATCCAATTGACTAATTGCCAGGACATTCTATCAGAAAATCTTGTTTGCGTCTGCCAGGTGGTTAAAACCAAGCCATAAACCCAAATTAACATTTAAATCAAGATAGATAAATACGTGGAAAGAAAAAAATAATCAGTGTTCTTATAAAATAGAAGATGGAGGAGGATCTTCATACCTTCATATGTGATACTTATAATACATTGCCTGTATTTCAATCATTTGCTAAGCCACTTACTCCCACTAGGGTCACAGGGAGGCTGTTCTTCAGCAGACTCTGGGAGAAGGCAGGGTATACCCTGGACAGCTCGCCAATTCATCATTGGGACGACACACACTCACACAACCATTTACACAACACATTCACACCTAGGGCTGATTTGGAACAGCCAATCTATCTAATGTGCATGTCTTTGGACTGTTGGAGGAAACCAGAGTACCCACACAAGGAACCCGCAGTGGAGGAAACCCACACAAGCACAGGGAGAACATGCAAATTCCACATGGAAGCGTCCTCGCTAATTCTCTATTCATTTTGAACATAAGATAAAGGCTGGCCACTCAATCCTTTGCCAAACTGCTTACTTCTTCTAGGGTTACGGGGAGGCTGGAGCCTCTCTCAGCCAACTCTGGGTGAAGGTGGGGTACATCATGAACGGCTCAACAGACCATCGCATAACCAACACACACACACACACAACCATTTATACTCACATCCTCACCTAGGTGCAATTTAGGACAGTTATATAAAAGTAGGCATGTTTTGGGACTGTCGGAGGAAACTGGATTACCCGGAGAAAACCCACACAAGCACATGGACAACATCGTAAGAATGGTTTATTATTCATTGTAGACAGCGTACTAAAGACAGTGATACATGAATGTGTGGGTACTTCAAGGTCTGCACTTGGTTCCTTACAGTATATTTGCCTTCAGTAATTCAGACCATTTACATTTTTTTAAAGTAACACTGTATATAAAACCTCATGATTCGCTTGCGAACAGCTGACAGTGTAAATAAATGTAAATTGACGGTTGTAAATAAAGCTTGTTTTTGGTTTTGACAGTGCATGATTCTTGTGCTTATCGCCTTTGTGGATTAGGAACGTGAAATATGGTGCGAACAGCTGGGCTCATCTAAGTGACAAATCAGCAAATGCAGAAGCTAATGTTTTTGATTTAGTCAAACAAGAGTAACGTTGTGTTTTGTTTGCATAATTGACTTTATAACATTTCATTACTCTTAAGACCATCTGTTTATTATTTGGCATATATTTATATAAAAAATGCAGACGTGCACCAAATACTAAAACTAAATAAATTGTTGTGCTGGTATTTAATAGATTATCTCCAGTAATCTATTCATTGAAGGTATATGAAGGTTAGGTGATATGTACTTTCTTGTGTTAGAAAAAAGGACAAGCAGTTATATTGCATAATCAATGTGTTGCTTGTGCATTAATCCAGCTGTGCTTATTCCAGTAACTCCGGCTAAGTGTATAACAACCAAGAACCATCAATCACCATGAAGGATTTGCCTAAATGCTTTCGTACAGGCCTAAAGACAGAAGATACATCAGCTCAATTCAAATGGAAGAAAATATAAATCAAGAGCAGAACGTGAGGTAGAGATGGAGAGAGAGAGAGAAAGAGAGAGATTTAAAGAAAAGAAAATTGATTCTAATAAAAAAGTCAACCTGGGCAGTGGTGGACCGGTGGTAGGGTGCTGGATTACTGATCCCAAAGTCGGGGGTTCAAGACCCACCATCAACGGGATGTCACTGCTGACCCCCCAGTGCAGCTAACTGGGTTATCAAAGGCCGGCCATGTCTCTGTCTGTGGTGAGAGGCATGTAAAAGAACCATTGCTGATTTTCATCAAGAGTAGACTGCATAGCCGTCAGCGTGCTGATGGCCTGGCCTTTGTCCAGAGTTGGCTGAGATGGGCACCAGCCTCCCCGTGACCCTAATTAGGATTAAGCAGTTCAGAAAATTAATGAATGAATAAAAAAAGTCAACCTTGACTGGGATTCAATATATAATAATAGTAAATATTGCAAAGAGCTTTATTCTGTTATATATTTTTGGAAATGTGTCAAGTTCCCCTTTAAATTCTGCCTAGTAAAGCTGTTTGTTTTTTAACATAGCAAATCATATTATAATATAATTAAGTAAAAACTACAAAAGACTGATGGGGGCATGGTGGCGTAGTGGTTAGCATGTCCTCCTCACAGGCTCGGCGAGGGCATTTCTGTGTGGAGTATGCATGTATTTCTTGTGCTTGCATGGGTTTCCTCCGGGTATTCCGGTTTCCTCCAACAGTCCAAAGACATGCACATTAGGCTAACTGGCTGTTCCAAATTGCCCCAAGTTGTGAGTGTGTGTTTCCCTGCGATGGTCTGACGAGTTGTTCAGGGAGTGTCTTGCCTTCACCCAGTGTAGGCTGAGATTGGCTTCAGCCTCCCCATGACCTAAGCGGCTTAGCAAATCAGAGAGTGAGAGGAAGATTTCTATGTACTCTATGTACACTATAGCTTAACATAAATGTTTTTTAAAAGTCTAACCCTAACCTTAACTACTTCTTGCCTAACCATACCCTAATCTTAAAGGAATAAGGAAGACAAGTCCCCATAAGGTGACTGTATAAGCAGATTTAGGTCCCCACAATGTAATGAATACCTAGACCCCACCACCCAAACACACACATGCACTAAACGTCTATGTTGCATCTCTTGATTTGATTTCTTAATTTTATTTTTCTATACTGTATTATTTCCTCTGAATTTAACCCATCCAAAGTGAGCACACATACACGTAAAGAGTGAGCACACATACACTCGGACCAGTGGGCTGCCACACACATTGGGGTGCGTGGAGAGCAGTTGGGGGTTAGGTGCCTTGCTAAAGGCCACTTCAGACATGAAGGTGGAGGAAGGTAAGGTGCAGCTCACTCCCCCACCGCCACACATTTTTCCTGCTGCTTCAGGAATTGAACCAGCGACCTTTCAGTCCCAACGTCGCTTCTCTAACCATTAGGCTACAGCTGATCCTGAGAGGTTTGTATATGAACAGGATGTTTTATGTGATGACAGATAAAAACACAAACACTCACACAACCCTGCCTCCCAAGGAAATCCAGTCCAAATGAAACTCTCGAGGAAGCCACTCGTTAATTGCATAAAAGGTGAAACCCACATTCGGAGGACAATGACGGCCTGTAGCTTTTAATTACAACTTTAAACATCCGCCATGATGCTAAATTATCATTATAGCAGCTCACTTCGCTTTCAAGATAACATGTTTGTTTACCCCTGAAAGGATTAATTATCTTTCTATAATTTATCCCACACACACACACACACACACACACACACACACACACACACACACACACACACACACACACCCCTTCTTGAACACATAATCAACAGTAAACAAAAGGCTGCTACCCCGGAGGCCTTGTTTCTGTCTTTGGACCCTGAAGAAGAAAATAGAAAGCGCTTCTGTGTGTAATAACAAAAACCCAAAGACAAGCGGATTTTAAAGCTTACTCTCCATCTCTCCATCTCTTTCTCTTCCCTCTCCATCAATCTCTCTTCCTCTCTCTTTCTCTACCATCCGTCTCATTCTGTATTTCTCCCTCGGTAGCAGACAGAATCTCTCCCATTCCTCAGTTTTTTTTCCTCCTTTCCTCTCATTTTCACTCTACAGCTCCATCTATCTCATCCACTCTCTCTTTCTCCATTTCCTTCCATCTACATCACTTCTCATTCCTTCATTAAAGAGTACCGATATTGGTCATCCTTACAGTATAATAAGTGTGTAATGTAATAAGTTTAAGCGGTACAGAGCTTATTTTAACATAAATGACCATTAAAAGCACTATACTGGGCGATTTTATCCCGTGGATTACTTGCTGGGGCTGAACCAATGCTGAATGCAACCATTTTCCCCCGGAAGTGACGTGAACTCGTTGGGCTGGGTTGTCCAGCTTCATCCTTTGACTTTTTATGAAGGAACTCTGTAGGAATAGCGTCCAGTTTTAGACATTAAAGCTTGGGCTTCATGCCAAGTAGTTCTGCCGAGATCATGCCAATAGCAGGTAGGTTTGAAGAGGTCTTCGCGGACTACTGAATTGCGTCCGAAAGGAAACGTTTTCAGAGTACAGCCTCTGCCGATGTTATGTTATGTTTTCCGCCTTTGTTTGTGCAGCTTTGCGCTCCGCCATTTTCCTGGCGACACAGCTCAGCACTGGCCGATAAAGGGTTATCTTAGACTGCTGTCTGCTGCACGCAGCCCAGCCAATAGGACACAATAACGAGTTCGTGTCACTATTAGGGCTGGAACAGCAAGTGAAGAAGGCAACATGTAGCTGCACATGCCTAATAGTAGTAGCAGCGTCGCAGCACTCTTGCGTACTTGACAAGAAGCAAGGACTGACTTTGAATGACGGATGTCGCCATATGTGATTGTTTCAAAGAGCTAGTAATACAAATTCACCACAGGTACACTTTAATCACTCATCTGTGGTGTGTATTAAAAGACTGTTTATTCAGTGGCTTTAAATAATTCATTCATTCACTGAACCATTTTATCCTACTAGGGTCGCTGTGAGGTGGACGTGCTAACCACTACGCCACCGTGTTCGTGCCTGTGTGGGTTTCCTCCAGGTACACCAGTTTCCTCCCACAATCCAAAGACATGCATATTAGGCTATTTGGCTTTTTTTATATTGCCCCTAGGTGTGAGTGTGAATGATTATGTGTGTTGTCCCTGCAATGGTCCAGTGAGCTGTTCATCATGCATCAGGGTCGGCTGAGATAGGCTCCAGGTTCCATGCAGCCCTAAGAGGATTAAGCGGTTCAGCAAATGAGAGAACTGCGGCAGCTTCTATACTGCACAAAACGGCAATGGGTACCTGGCTAATCTATACTGAATCAAACTGACTTGAATTATGGGTGGGTGGGTGGGTGGGTCGGTCGGTCGGTCAGTCGGTCGGTCTCTCTATCATCTCAGCCTGTTAATAAACCAGCTGGAATTTTTTAATAGATGAATTCAAAGCTCTTCAAGTTGAGGCCTATAATTGAACACAATATTATTTTTCGTTCACTGTGTTAAACGATATGAAACAATCTCCCGTCCAATTACTCCCCGCAGTCCAGGGTCCTGAACAATGTCACCGTTATGAGCATTAAATAGAAAACTATATTCAATCAGAATTATTGATTTGTTTCCCCAGACGAAGCAATTCCTCAGGGTAAACTCTCCCTTTTCAGCTTTAATGTTTGCTCAAATACCGAGTTAATTATTTCAGATTAAAAATTAATTGGCGCCTATTTATTATTAATTATTTTTTATTTTTTGCAATTTTCAGCCCGTGCTCGCTTTAACAAGCCTAGAATAGGAACCCGCCCCCACACATCCAACCCTCACAACGGAATGTTAGACTTTAGGAGTAGTGATGATGTAAAGCAGCACCAGGATATATTGAGGAAATTGCGACGTTAGAATTTGACAATAAGTTTGAACAAAACTACTGAGTGTAGAAACACATTAACCAAAACATAATAGTGGCAGCTCCTTAATCGATCATTCTTACATGCTTCTTGCTGATTGGACAGTTTCTGACTCTTAAAAAGGGTTGCATGTGTGTGGTCTGTGTTAGTTAGTTAGCATACCCAAAAATATAATTTATTTAAATATAACTTAACCTAATAAAGTTTTCTAAAGATGATGATGATGATAAGTAATGTCTTTTTGGGGTTTTTTGGTTCTGCTTTAGCTATTGTTTGTCTTACTGTTTTTAATTTTGTTGTGTTGTTTTTTATTTCAACATCTTGTTTTTTATTTTTCTAGCTTGTTGTGTCTTGTTTTTGATCTGCTTTATGTTTTTTGTCTTATTGTTTTTGATTTTGCTATCTTGTTTTAGGTTTTGTTGTCTTGTTTTTGCTTTCGCTATTTTGTATTTTTTGTTCTGTATAAGTTTTTGCTGTTTTTTAGGTTTTGTTGTGGTGTTTTTCCTTTTTGTTGTCTTCTTTTACGTTTTGTTGTTTTTTATTTTATCAGGTTTTTTTGGTTCTGGTTTAGGTGTTTTTCATTCTTGCTTTATGTTTTGTTGACTTGTTTTTTTTATTTTGTTGTCTTGTATATCTGTGATGGCCTAGCGAGCTGTCCAGGGTGTATTCTGCCTTTGCCCAGAGTCAGCTGAGATGGGCTCCAGCCTCACTGCGGCCCTAATTAGGATTAAGTGGTTCAGAAAATGAATGAGTGAATGAATGAATGAATGTCTTGTTTATTTTGCTCTCTTGTATTAGTTATTGATGTCATTGTTTCCCTTTTTCATTTGTTTTAAGTTTTATTGTTTTATTTTTGGGTTTTTTTGCTATCCTTTAGGTTTTGTCTTTTTTGTCATCTTTTTGGTTCTGCTTCAGGCTTTGTTGTGTTATTGCTTTTCATTTTGTTATCTTGTTTTCTTTTTTGTTCTGTTTTAGATTTTTATTTTTATTTTGCTGTCTTGTTTAGGTTTTGTTCTCTTGTTTTTTATTTATTTTGATGTCTTGTTTTGTTTTTGATTTAGGTTTTGTCGTCTTATTGTTTTTCATTTTACTATCTTGTTTCATGTTTTGTTGTTTTTTTGTTAGGTTTAGGTTTTGTTGTCTTGCTTTTTATTTTGCTATCTTGTTTTAGTTATTGTTGTTTTATTTTAGGTTTTGCTTTGTTTATTTTTAATGTCTTGTTTCATATTTGCTGTCTTGTTTTAGATTTTGTAATCTTGATAATAGTAATAAAATCTGAGTGTGTGAATGAAGCCAGTCAGTAAGGCAGTTAATCTGCATACACTGAGACACTGATTTATTATGATCCATACTAACGAGGGCTAATTCAAGTGTTCAGTGGGATAAATTGCATGCACTGATAGTGGGTGTGTTGCATTAATTATCACACATGCAAAGTCAGGGAGGAAATAATATGTAAATGAGATTTTTAAGCATGTGCTAATTGTTCTCATGCTCAGATCTCAGAGACTCTCAGAGAAGAAAGTCTGAGCTCAAAGATAAAGAAAACTAAAGGCAGTTAGACCAAATGGTATGTTAACCAAAACTGTAAACACGAGTTAATATTGTTAATAAAGTATAATAATAATAATAATAATAATAATAATAATAATAATAATAATAAAGGCTCAGTTTAAATATTTTACATATGTAAACTTTTCATATCCGGGATTTTACTCATTCATTCATTCCACAAGCCTTCATCATCATCATCACCATCATCATCATCATCATCATCATCCCCTTTGTATTGCTTGTCTTTCTTCTTTTAATTATCAAGAACACCTTATTCTGATTCATCTATTCTTCTCCCACATCCTTGTAATCATCATCATTATCTTCTTCTTCTCAACTTCTTCTTCTTGTCTTTCTTCCTTCTTTTAATCTTCTATTTCATCATCATCATCATCATCATATTTCTCTTCCTTCCTCGCCTCTACCTTCACCTATTCCACTTCTTCATTTTGTGCTTTTTGTTTTTCTTCTTTCCTGTAATCATCTTCTATTTCATCATCATCACCATCACCACCATTCACCTCCTTCTTCCACTACATCTATTCTGCTTTCTTTTCTTCCTCTCCCTCATCCTCCTTTGTTTCCTCCCCTTCGCATCTTCTTCTTTTTCTTCCTTTTGTTTAATATTCTTTATTTCATTCTCCTCCTCTTCTTATCATCTTCTTGTTTTTCTGCCTTCTTGTAATCTTCTATTTCATCATCATTGTCATCATCATCATTATCATCATCATCATCATATTTCTCCTCCTTTTCCCCCTTTACCTTCACCTATTCCACATCTTTACTTTTTGCTTTTCTTCTTTCTTGTAATCATGTTCTAATTCATCATCATCATCATCATCATCATCATCATAATCACATTTATGGCATTTGGCAGACACTCTTATCCAGAGCAACTTACATTTATAATAATATATTTATAGGGTTAAGGGATTTGCTCAAGGGGCCCAACAGTGGCATCTTTTGGACCACTTAACCAGAGCCTCAACCACTAAGCCACCACTGCCCTTCATCATCATCATCATCATCATCATAATCATCACTCTCCTCCTTCTTTCCCTTCACCTATTCTGCTTGTTTTTCTTCTTCCTCTTCTTGCTCCCCCTCTCATCATCTTTGTTGCTTTCTTCCTTTGTGTAATAATATTTGTTTCTCCTCCTGCTCCTCCTCATCATCATCAACAACAATAATAATAATAATAATAATAATAATAATAATAAATGCCAACTTCTGCCAGATATACAAACAACAATGTTCCATCTTTTAAGCCTTTAAACTCAAAAGAAAGGAAAAAGCTAAAAAAAGAATGATAGATGAAATAATGAAGAGATAAAGAAGATAATAAACAGAGTGAGTTGAATGAGTAGGAGTGAGATCTGTACAGTATAATTGCATCTGACGACCCTTAAGACGGATCTAATGAAAATGGACAATGCGCACACACACACACACACACACACACACACACACACACACACACACACACACACACACACACACACACACA
>JBCNYH010000011.1:16031880-16044314 GCA_039654325.1 Tandanus tandanus | reverse complement strand
CATTTAATCCTGCTGAGGGGGCAGAGGCACATTTTTGGTTCAGACTTTTCCCAGGAGTCTTAGTGTAGTGTGGGTCTCACCAGGGTTTGCACACACGACCTCTTTCTCCTTCCCACACCGGTCTTTAAGAAAGGAGATCTAGGATGTACAGAGAGAAAAGAATGATAGCACGTATTGGGCATTTATAGACTTTGTGACTCCTGAAATCCCTCTGAAAGCTTTCGCAGGTGACGATCGGCTCCTTCTCTCTATAATGGCCTATACCGAGGGACAGTTACTATGGGAACATGGCATGAAAACGACACCAGCACAGCTAAAAGTGTCTCTATCTGAAGAATCGCAGGACTTGCCGGAGCTTGGTGTGGAAATGTAAGTGTGTGAGTCAGAGGCGGTGAAAATGAGTCTCGGGTGAGGTGGAGATTCGAGGAGGTTAAAGTCGGAGATGTTTTCATGTATTTCGGAACTCGGTGATTTCCACCGGGATTGTACAGACTGATTTTAAAATGTGAGAGAGACTGCATCTCAAAACCAGCATCTGCCCTGTTCCCTCACTGACTGTCTGCTTTGGGTCAAGTTAAAATAAAAAAAGGAAAAATAATAATTTACCAAATAATGAATATACATATATGTTGGGCAGAACAGTGAAAAATTACTAATAGTTAACAAAGGGCGGCATGGCGGCGTAGTGATTAGCATGTCAATCTCACAGCAAGAAGGTCCTGGGTTCGAGTCCTGGGCGATGGCATTTCTGTGAGGAGTTTACATGGTCTCCCTTTGCATGTGTGTGTTTCCTCCAGGTACTCCGGTTTCCTCCCACCATACAAAGACTTGCACATTAGGCTAATTGGCTGTTCCAAATTGCCCCTAGGTGTGAGTGGGAGTGTGACTGGTTGTGCGGGTGTTGGAGACTGCGAGGTTGGAGTGGTGACAGTGTTGGAGACCGTAAGGGTGGTGTGGTGACAATGTTGGAGACCGCGAGAGTGGAGTGGTGACAGTGTTGGAGACCACGAGGGTGGAGTGGTGACAGTGTCGGAGACCGCAAGGGTGGAGTGGTGACAGTGTCGTAGACCGCAAGGGTGGGGTGGTGACAGTGTTGGAGACCGCGAGGATGGAGTGGTTACAGTGTCGGAGACCGCAAGGGTGGAGTGGTGACAGTGTCGTAGACCGCAAGGGTGGGGTGGTGACAGTGTCGTAGACCGCGAGGGTGGGGTGGTGACAGTGTTGGAGACCGCGAGGATGGAGTGGTTACAGTGTTGGAGACTGCAATGGTGGAGTGGTGACAGTGTTGGAGGTTGTGAAGACAGAGTGTGGCCAGTAGTGAGACAGAGACACTGGAGAGTTGGTATGATTTGAGGATAAGGCACATGGCACAGGATGGATGTGCTGATGGGGTGGTGATGGTGTTAGGCATAGCCAGACTGATCAAATATTTAATGATTGCCACCAGCAACTGACAGCTGGCCTTGTGCTATGATCTTTATGGTATTTCTTTACTCACAAATCCTTCGTCCATCCCTAAAAGCCAGTCCTTTAATCGACTCTGCCGTTTTAATCCTCCCTTTGGGCACCTTCTGTTCTGCAGTATGCTTTATGTCTACTCTGTTCCTTAAACAAAAGCACAATATGTCAAATTTAAATGGGGTGCAATACCATACAAAACTATTTGATATTCTCTTCAGGATTCTATTTTTGCAATAAAAGGCGAGGACTATTGATGGATGTGAAGCGAAAGCATATGACCTTGCACAATCAGCGAGGTGTAATCAGATGAAATCTCCATGAAGAAATACACACACACATGCCTTTTCTGATGGATACTTTGGCAGGGATGAAAGAATAAGGACACAAAAAGAAAAGAAGGAAACTCATAGCAGCAATCAGGACTCAAGCTCTTTGGGAAAATACTCAAGTTTAGATTTGATGACACTTCAAGTTGATTCCAGATGAGTTTTATTTCGCAAAGGGTCTGTCTAGACACAAAGTTTATTTTGTAAAATGTCTGGAAGGTGTGACTATATATGGAGACTAAAATGCACTCAGAGAGTGCAAACCTTGACCAAGGTAGTGCAAACTTGTCTTTACATGGGTTATAGTGGCAGATGATGTAAAATCGTGGTGTTCCCTTATGGCCTGTTCCGCAATTATTTTTCAGCTCTGTGTTTTTTTCTCCCAGCACATTCTGGGTGCTTGCCCTATTGCACAAAGTAAAAAATCCTTCAAAAGATTCCTGGATCCAGATCACGCACAGAATTTAATCAATTCTATGTTGGCCCAAGACCCACATTTTGTTACAATTTCGCGGAAATCCGCCCATTAGTTTTTGACTTATCGTGCTAACATTAATGCCTCATTTCCACCTTGCACCTTTTAATCTGGATAATCTGATCTGGCTTTTTACCTTGTATTGTATACATTATGACTGGCTGTATGTTCTTTTCTTTCAGGTTTTATTCTAATGAAGTAGCTAGCTCGGTAGGGTGTGAAAAGTCACCTATCAACATGGCGGGAATCAAACTACCAGAAATTATTTCACCATCCTACAGTCTTCCATTTTTAGTGATTATTTGTGAAAGTAATTTAATTTTAAATGACACAGACTAGGGCTATGCGATATGACCTAGAAATTATATTGTAATATTTTCAAAAATTTTCACTTTCAATATCATGAGATATTACGCTATGATAATAATGCGCAGATACAAAAAAACTAGCAGCACATGCAGACTATTTTGAAATATTCAGACATCAACAATGGGGCATCATGCTGGCGAAGTGGTTAGCACATCCACCTTACAGCAGGAAGGTTCTGGGTTTGAGTCCTGGGTGTTACTGTGTAGAGTTTGCATGTCATTCCCATGCTTAAGTGGATTTCTTCCAGGTACACTGGTTTCCTCCTAAAGTCCAAAGACTTTAGTCTATTTGGCTGTATACATTACTCATAGGTGTGCGGGAGTGTGAATGGTTGTGTGTATGTTGGCCCTGCCAATGGTCTGGAGAGCTGTTCAGGGTATTCCCAGCCTTCACCTAGTGTTGGCTCCAGCCTCCCCGCAACCCTAGTAGGACTAAGCGGTTTCCCAAATCAGTGAGTGAATATTGTCGTACCTGGATCATTCATCGATGTTTAAACCCATTTCAAGCCTGATGTCACAACATGATGTTGTTGAGGTGGATGTAAATACAGAAGTTCAATCATAACTTTAATAAATAACTTAAAAACAAAAGCAAACAGAGTAAATTAACCAAAAACAAAACAAAGCAAAACCAAAGTACACAACATGAAGCTAGCTCGGCAAAGAAAGAAGCAAGAAATAAAAACCCAAAGCCGTGACACACGGTAACATAAAACCATTCCTCCAAAAAGCTGACAAGAATACAGTCCTTACATAGTGCATGCAATTCGTGGAATAAGAACCAGGTGTGCAGATGTATCTGAAAGTCATGTGACTGGGAGTAGTGCACAGGTTGCTTGGAAATGTAGTGAGAGTCTGGAAGGCAGCAGAAACAGGCTGTAGATGTGAGACACGATTTGTTGCCTTCCACTTCATCCAAGCAATACATTTACCTTTTACCCGTTCAGCTGACAGGGCGATTTCAAAGTGACAGGTGATACTAGTAAACATTTTAGGGATTAACTGCCTTGCACAAGAGATTTGAATTAAAGACCTTGTAAGCAGTAGTCAAAGTCTTAACCACTGAGCCACTACTGGCTGTTAAGGCACTGCTGGGATTACAATGCTAATGAGATGCTTTGACTAGCAGTAGGGTGAGTATAGATATGACATATGGTCAAACAGAGGAGAGAATGCCACCAGAGAGTCGTCTTGGTTTCTATGGGGAGTTTGATTGATATAAGTATTGTTTTTAAAAATAAATAGTAATTACTAGTCCACATGAGCATGAATGTTGAATGTATGTTAAAGAAAATTTGTTCTGGCGCGTTCTGGGTCATTAAAACAAGGCTCACAGATATGCTCAGAGTATCAACTCTCTCTCTCTCTCTCTCTCTCTCTCTCTCTCTCTCTCTCAGTCTCTCTCTCGCTCTCGTTTACTTGATTGCTCATATTTTTGCTCTGATTGCTAATGGTAGAGTGAGTAATGGGGCTCTTTTGTTTTAGCATGTTATTATAACTACAGTGCTACAATGGGTGGTCTGTCAGCATCAACAGTGCAGATTTTAGACCCTCTGTTACAGGGACCACAATTTATTACTCCATAATTTTGCTTTGTTAAACAAGAAAGATGTGGAAGAATACAGGTCACTTTATAGTGTTGGAACAATGTTTGATTTAGACAAAAAAAAGTCCCCTCCTTTAGACCCATGAAATTTGTTTATATTTTAATATTAATGGAGTGTTTAGTGTTTATGATTGTTATTTTTTTTTTTACTGTTATTACTCTCATGAAAATCTGGCTGTGGGGATGATCACAGGAGGACATTGAACTGAACTGCCTATTCCTACTATTAAGGTCATGGAGAGGCTGGAGCCCTCTCAGCCGACACTGGGCGAAGGCAAGGTACACCCTTCACAGCTCGCCAGACCACCACAGTGCAACACACTCACACCTAGTAATTTGGAGCAGCCAGTTAACCTAATGTGCATGTCTTTGGACTGTCATAGGAAACCGGAGTACCCGGAAGAAACCCAGGACCCTCTTGCTGTGAGGTCGACGTGCTCTGCACAAGTCCAGGTCATGCTGATTGATGGCAAAAACACACACTCATTTTTCTGAACCGCTTAATCCCACTTTTAGGGTGCGCAAGGAGGCTGGAGGCTATCTCAGTCAAAACTGGGTGAAGGCGGGATACACCCTGAATAGGTTGACAGACCATCGCAGAGCCAACCCATACACAACCACTCACATCCACATCTAGGGTCAATTTGGAACAGCCAGTTAGCCTAATATGCATGTCTTTGGACTGTTGGAGGAAACCGGAGTCCCCGGAGAAAACCCAAGCATGCATGAGAAGAACATGCAAATTCCACACAGAAACGCACTCAGACTTGAACCCAGGACCTTTTTGCTGTGAGGCGGATGCGCTAACCAATTCAGTCACTCATTCATTTGCTGAACCAATCCTACTAAGGTCACGTGGACGCTGGAGGATATCTCAGCTGACACTAGACGAAGTACACCCTGAATAGTTTGTCAGACCAGCACACACACACACACACACACACACACACACACACACACACACACACACACACGCAGACATACACACACACACACACACGCACACACAAACAGTCACACTCATGCCTAGGGGCAATCTGAAACAGCCAGTTAGTGAGTACCTAAAAGTACATCTGTAGTTTCTGGACTTACCTTTGCTGTTTGTTCAAGGGACACTTCCCTCCCACCAGCCAGCTCTGCCATGTCATGTGACTTCAACCAACTCAGAAGGGTGAAGGTGAAAATGTGCCTCCTCGGAGACGTGTGACATCAGCAAGCCACATTTTTACAAATGTCTTTTCTGATAGATGTTCAAGGATACCTGTATCTGACATGGCTTACATCAGCTGTTTCTTTTTACCTGAAACACAGGCCAAGATTTGAAGACCAATAGTGGCCTCTAGTGGACAAAATATTTTTTAAAGATTTATCTCAACTTCAGCAACAAACAGAAATATATCTATTTTTATTATTTATTATTGTGCAGCTATATTTTAGCATGGAGCCTAATTTTGCATACAACCCCAATTCCAAAAAAGTTGGGAAGCAAATTTTTAAACTGAAATTTTTTACATTTGACTGCAGGAACAATCTCCAAAAAGTTGGAAGAGGGCCGTGTTTACCTCTGTGTACAGCAATGTAAAGGTCTGGAACTGACATGGAGACCAGTTGCATGATGTTTCAGAGAGGAATTTTGTCCTATTCTTGTATAAGATAAGATTCTAGCTGCTTTTTATTCCACCCCTCAACAGTCACCTGATTATTATTGATACGGCCCTGTATACAATCACACACACACCCTTTAAGTAACCCAGACCCTCTGTGTTATCTTGTAAAGTTTATTTTCTATTTTTATTCATATTTGATGGTGATGCTATGATGAATCTTCAGGAAATGTCAAAATTTTCTTCCCAAATGTGTTAAAAAACGTTTGTCCACTAGAGACCACTACTGCTCTAATAATATAGGTGTGAAAGGAAACAGCTGATCTAAGCCATTTCAAATACAGGAATCCTTAAATCCCTCTTTTAAGGCGGCATGGTAGTATAGTGGTTATCACATCCACCTCACAGCAAGAAAGTTCTTGGTTAGAGTCCCAGGCTCAGCAAAGTCCTGGGCTCGGCAAAGTGTGGAGTCTACAAGTTCTCCTCATGGGTTTCCTCCTGGTACTCCGGTTTCCTTAAGCAGCCCAAAGACATGCACATTCGGTTAATTGGCTGTTCTGAATTGCCCGTCCTCCTTGAATCACCATCTTATCATGGTGGAGGGGTTGGCGTGTCCTAATGATACTAGGAGCTATGCATTATGCCCCTGGTAGGGTCACCCAAGGCAAACAGGACCTATTTGAAGAGCCAGACTAAGTGTGGTTCAGAAGACTTCAAAAAGGAAACCAGCAAGAACTCAATTTCCCTTGCCCGGATGTGGGTTATAGGGGTCCCCCCATGGAGCCAGGCCTGGGGAGGGGTCAAAGGCGAGCGCCTGGTGGTCGGGCTTCTGCCCATGGAGCCCAGCTGGGCCCAGCCCGAAGAGGAGACATGGCTCCGCCTTAACATAGACCCACCACCTGTGGCACCTGTTTTGGCACCCACATGTTGGGGTTCTCCCAGGTTGGCGAAATGGTAGCCTCCCTCCACCTTCGGGTGGGGAAACAGGTCCTGACTGTTGTTGTGCTTATTCACCAGATGAGGGTTCAGAGTACCCACCCTTTTTAAGGGGTATGCTAGAGAGCTCCCCCCTGGGGACTCCCTCATCATCCTGGGAGACTTCAACGCCCGTGTGGGTAATGACAGTGTGACCTGGAACGGTGTGATTGTTAGGTACGGCCTCATTGATCTGAATCCGAATAGTGTTTCATTGTTGGACATCTGTGCCCGTCAACGTTTGTCCATCATGAACACTATGTTTGAACATAAGGGTGTCCATAAGTGCACTTGGCACCAGAACACCATAGGGCACAGTTCAATGATCGACTTTGTAGTCGTGTCATAAGACTTGAGGCCGCATGTTCTGGAGACTCCTGTGAAGAGAGAAGCTGAGCTGTCAGCCGATCACCACCTGATGGTGAGCTGGCTTCGATTCTGGAGAAGGCCGCAATCCAAACCTGGGAGGCACAAGCGTGAAGTTAGGGTCTCCTGGGAACCTCCGACAGAGCTACTGCCACATTCCAAATGAGGCAGGAGACATGGGATCCGAATGATCTGTACCTCCATTATTGAGGCGGCAGCCCATAACTGTGTTCGCAAGGTTATCGATGCCTATCGTGGCGGCAACCCCCGAACCTGCTGCTGGACACCTGCAGTGATGGGGGCTGTCCAGCTGAAGGAGCCTTATCGGATCTTTTTGGCCTAGGGCACTCCCGAGGCAGCAGACAGATACTGGCAGGCCAAACATGCTACAGCCTGGGCTGTCACACATGCAAAATCTCGGGTGTGGGAGGAGTTGTGGGAGGAGTAGTGGGAGGGGCCTGGAAAGGTTCTGAACCACCACCTGACGCCTCAGGAGGGGGAAGCAGTACTCCACAAACACTGTTTACAGTGGACTGGGGATGTTGTCGGGAGGTGAAAGGAATACTTCGAGGACCCCCTAAATCCCACCAACATGCCTGGGGCATGCTATGGAGGAGGACGACCTTGGGGGTTCAGGTGGGGGTCTGCCCATCGCTGGGGCTGAGGTCGTCAAGGTAGTCAAAAAGCTCCTTGGTGGCCATGTTCTGGGGGTGGACGAGATCCGCCCTGAGCTCAGGGCATACCTCAGGGCTCTGTATGTTGTAGGACTGTCTTGGTTGACATGTCTCTGCAACGTTGCGTGGTTATTGGGGTCCATATCCCTGGATTGGCAAACCGGGGTGGTAGTTCCCCTTCTTAATAAGGGGAACCGGAGGATGTGTTCCAACTATCGTGGAATCACACTCCTCAGCCTACCCGGGAATGTCTATGTGGGAATACTGGAGAGGAGGATCTGACTGATAGTTGAACCTCAGATTCAGGAGGAACAATGCGCTTTTCACCCCAGCCGTAGCACTCTCGACCAGCTCTACATTCTCTACAGGATCCTGGAGGGGGCGTGGGAGTTTGCCCACATCTGTCCACATGCACTTTGTTGATTTAGAGTTTTAGAGATTGATTTAGAGAAGGCTTTCAACCGTTCAATCTTGTGGGGTGTGCAATGGGAGTACGGTGTACCTAACCTGTTGCTACGGGCCATTATTTCTCTGTTTCACCGGAGCCAGAGCTTGGTCTGCATTGGTAAGAACAGGTTGAATTTGTTTCCAGGGAGGGTTGAAGTCTGCCAAGGCTGTCCTTTGTCACTAGTTCTGTTCATAATTTTTATGGACAGCATTTCTAGGCGCAGCTGAGGTTTTGATGGGTTCTGGTGTAGTGGGCATAGGATCTCGTCTAAGTTTTTTGTGGATGACGTTGTAGTTTTGCCATGGTCAAGCCGGGACCTCAAGCTGTCATTGGAGCAATTCGCAGTTGAGGGCAAATTGACCGGGATGAGAATCAGCACCTCTAAATCCAAGGTCATAGTTCTGAGCTGGAAAATGGATGAATGAGCTTCCTTTACAAGGTGGTAGGGCTCTCCCTCAGAGATAGGGTGAGAACCTCAGCCATCCCAGGAGCTCGGAGTAGAACCACTGCACCTCCACAGTGAGAGGAGCCAGTTGAGGTGGCTCGGGCATCTGATTAGGAAACTGGAGTACCCAGAGGAAACTTATGCAAGCACAGAAAGAACATGCAAACTTCACACACAAACAGCCTCGCCGAGCCCGAGACTCGAACTCAGGACCTTCTTGCTATGAGGTGGACATACTAACCATTATGCCACTGTAAGGCCCACTTATATAATTGGTTCTATTATTCCAATTAGTAGAATAGCATTTATACAGCATGGTATATTGTATTAATACTGCAGTAGCATAGTATTACAAACATAATACTTTACTGGAAACAAAGGAGAGAGAAAAGTTTCATTTTAAAATAGTTTATTGACTTTACTATGAATATTATTATTATTTTATTATTATTATTATTATTATTATTATTATTATTATTATTATATGTTTATGGATACAGAAAATAGAGACAAAATACAATGATAGAAATTAATATATATTTACAACTATAGAGAATTATAATTTATAGAATTTATAACTATAATAAAATAATCCACACATCTAATCTATATTAATGCGCACAAAGTTAATAAACATTGTCTTAGATTCTATATGAATATCTTCTATATGTTCTTCTATAACATTATATCAAACCCCATTTTCGAGTAATTTAACACGCCCTCTTCGACTTTCCCCTCCTCCCAGGAGGTCCAGGTGGTGAAATGAAAAGAAAACGTGTTACATACATTCTACTGAAATTCTATTTTTATTCATTTACTTATGGTTAACTTGGGCTTCTGACCACCTCTACTGATATAAAGTTTAAATAAAGTTGGAGGTTAGTTAAGATTTCAGTCAGTCTTAATTGAAGGGCTGAAAGCCACATGGTCTAAACCACAAGAAAAACTGAAATAGGACATAAGGTGATATTTTGACATATGTGGTCTATAAAACCCCACAGCTTTCTGTTGGTTGGACCTCTCTGGTTCTCAGCCCTTCAATTGTCCTTAAGTATAAGAGTCAAGATTTCACAGTTCATCCTTTTCCTTCATGCGAAAGATCGTTCCATCAGGCTGCACCTTCCACTTCAGCGTAAAGTTCACCATTGTTCCGCTTTCCTCCAGTTTCTGATTGATCTGAAAAACAGATTCAGGATTCCATTACTCATCTCATCTCATCTATCACTCATTTGAAGAACTAATTAATCCTATTAGGGACACGGGGACTAGGGTCATCTCAGTTGACACTGGGCGAAGGCGGGTTACAACCTGAACAGCTCTCCAGACCATCACAGAGCCAACACACACACAACCATTTACATTCACACTCATACTCACATCTAGGGGTAATTTGGAACAGCTAATTAGCCTAATGTGGATGTTTTTGTACTGTATAAGGAAACCTGAGTACCCGGAGAAAACCCATACAAGCATGGGAAGAACACGCAAACTCCACACAGAATCACCCACGCTGAGCACAGAACTCAAAGCCAGGACCCTCTTGCTGTGAGGCGGACGTGCTAACCACTACGCCACCGTGCCGCCCCACCCTTAATTCCTTTAAGTGGCAAAACATTATAGACGTTCTGACTCACTCGCTCCAAAATAGACGACTGCACTGCAGGATCAAACACACTTCCTTTAGACCTCACAAACAGTCTCACTGTCTGACTCCTCATTGGTGAATCTGTGGAGAATGAATACACACACACACACACACACACACACACACATCCAAATTAAGTAAAGAAGCTCCTTCTAATCTTGAATACACATTCTACACATTTTACTGTTAAAACACAAACGTTCCATTTTAGAGCAGAGCCGTTAAAGATTTTCAGAAATAAAGAACTCACTGGTGTGACAGAAGAAGGGGTACTGATCGGTACACCTGATATCATAGAGCTTTCCATTCAAAACATATGCGCAGTTCTCCTGACCCCAGTAATCATCAGGTTGTCCTGAAGCCCACGAGAGGTTTGATGCATTGTTCCCATCTGACCACTTCCAAGTGTCCCTATATAAGTCAATCCAGGAATTACCCTGGGTACTTGAAAATGTCCAGATGTAGCTGTTCTCAGTGCTGTTAAGTGCACTCGCGAGGTCTGTGTGATATCGTCTGCAGTATGCTTGAGCACCATACCAACTCATCCAACTTTTAGAGACACCAATGAACTTACTGCTGCCAGTGAAATTATCTATAAAATTGAAAAAACCCAAATTACTCAATTTAAATAAAATAAAATAGTTAAACTCTGGGCGGCACAGTGGTGTAGTGGTTAGCACATCCGTCTCACACCAAGAAGGTCCTGGGTTTGACTCTCAGGCTTTGTTCGGGCGTTTCTGTGTCGTTTCCATGTTCTCTTCTGTGCTTGCATGGGTTTCCTCTGGGTACTCTGGTTTTCTCCCACAGTCCAAAGACATGCACATTAGGCTAGTTAGCTGTTCCAAATTGCCCCTAGGTGTGAGTGTGAATGGTTTTGTATTTGTTGGCCCTGTGATGGCCTGGCGAGATGTTCAGGATGTACTCCACCTTCACCCAGTGTCGACTAAATAGGCTCCATCCTCCCTGCTACCCAGAAAGGATTTTGTTTTGGCAGATGGGTGAGTGAGTCAGTTTAGACTAATTTAGCCAAAACACACAAAACCATTCAAACTCACACCTAGAGGCAATTTGGAACAGCCAATTAGCCTAAGGAAGGAAGGAGGAAACCAGAGTACCTGGATGAAATCCACGCAAGCACGGGAAGAACATGCAAACTCCACACAGAAACTCCCTCACCGAGCCTAGGACTCGAACCCAGAACCTTCTTGCAAACCACTATGCCACCGTGCTGGCCCAAACTAATCTATGAAAGTCAGAATCAGAATATTCACTCACTGTTGTAGCAGACGAAAGGTAGTATGACTTCACAATATTCATCAATCCAGTATCCATATTCATTCATTAAAGCGCATGATCTCCACCGCGTTCTTTGGGGAAGTCCAGGGTACCAGTTTGTGTAAGTGACATTCTTCAGTAGGAGATCATTTGAATACCAGCGCCAGCTATCGACAGCATTGTACAAACCGACCCAGGCAGCTCCAGTCAGACTTTTATTTTTTGCTTCTTTATTTAATCTTACCAGATCAGTTTCACTCTGAATGGTTGCCAGATCATCATATATCACTCTGCAGAAATTCTGTGCAACAGTCCATGTTACCTGTGACTTGATCAGCTCATATTTGTGAGGGACGGTTCGCAGGAAGGATATCGCAACTGGAGCGAGACCTGAAAGAGGCGTTTTATTTTATTATATTTTATTAGTACACACTCTTAACTAGATGTCTACAGAAATCTCTATTTCATTATCCAGTCGTGTAGCTCAGCCTGGTGCTCCAGTACACACTACAAAAATTCTGAGTTGGAGGAGTTTTATAATTCGGGCGTCTGAGTGTATACAGTGAAAATATAGAAATATAGGAGCAGTTAAAAATGAGTTGAGTTCTAATGTAAATAATTAGTTATTTCTCAGATATTTCATGTGATTGGTTATTTCTACATCACTGCACAGTGAACAGGTTTAACAGGTTTCTCTCTCTCTCACACACACACACACACACACACACACACACACACACACACACACACACACACACACACACAC
>JBCNYH010000011.1:15999107-16019311 GCA_039654325.1 Tandanus tandanus | reverse complement strand
TGTGTATGTGTATATAGATACAGTATGCAGATATCTGTATGTATATTGTATATATAGATATTTGTAATTTTTCTTTATATTGAGACTTTTATCTTTATTTTATTCTTTACTTGGTATGGAGCAACTGTGTGCACACAATTTTCTCTGGGATAAATAAAGTATTCTGTTTCTCATGAAGGTGGGGGAAGGGATGGTGTTTTTTTTTTTTTTTTTTAATAATGACCAATAAGGAGAGGGATAATGATGATAATGACAACCAAGATATCTTAAAGTTTTTTTTATTTTTTTAATAAAAACAATACTTGTAGAACCCAGTTTCCATTTATTAAGAACCCTCTCTAAGATTCACTTGTGTTTTTCTGTAAAAGCTCACAACCACCTTTAGAACAGATGGTCAAAGTCCTGTCGCATGGGTGGGTCCAGTAGTAGAGAATAAAAGGAAAAGACTGTGCGTCACTCTTCATTCTGAAGAACCTGTCCGCATTCACTTCCTGATCGTGTTTACATTTGTGTGAACGCGATAAACCTTAAGCCTACTGGCACAGCCTTGCTAATATGAAACACATTTTCTGCTTATTTCATGTTCTCTTGATTCAGAACTCAGATTTGAAACACAAAGCCTAAAAAAACTAAAATAAATCCATCCATCTATTTTCTGTACCACTTAATCCTAGTTAGGGTCGCGGGGAGGCTGGTGCCTATCTCAGCAGACTCTGGGCGAGAGCGAGGTACACCCTGGACAGTTCGCCAGGCCATAACAGGGCTGACACACTCACACTCACACACAGGGGCGATTTGGAACAGCCAACTAGCCTACTGTGCATGTTTTTGGACTGTGTGAGGAAACCGGAGTACCCGGAGGAAACCCACGCAATCACGGGGAGAACATGCAAACTACACACAGAAATGCCCTAGCCCAGGAATCGAACCAAGGCCTTCCTGCTGTTAGGCGGACATGCTAATGACTGTGTCACCGTGCCACCATGAAAATAAATAATACAAATAACTATAACTAGAGCTGAACACTGGAGATAATGTGGAGAACACTAGAGATAATGTGGAGGATTATTGAATTCGGCATGTTGGTAAACATGGATTTCTTGTTTCTGATTAAATGTTAACGCTTCTTGAATCTGTTTGTGTGGTGTGTTTTCCTTCAAACTAACCATCTTGCTTTACTTGATGTCCATAAATTAAATGACCTGATGAAATTTTAAGTGCAACGTTAAATAAATTGGTTGTTTTAAAGATATCAGTAGCTAACCCTTGGTTTACACTGGGGCACGATGTCCGCAATCTCCGCAATTTTAGAGAATCGTGATGAGCATGGGGAGGTCATGGGATCAAATCGTGATGATCTTGAGGGAACTTTTGGAATCTTGAAGATCTTGGGGCAGCTTGGGGGATTCGTGATGATCTTGAGGGAACTTGGTGAAATTTTGATGATCTTGGTGGAACTTGGTGGAATCATGAGAATCCTGATGGAAATTGGTGGATTTGTGATGTTTGTGAAAACATTTCTGACTGTCAAACATTTTGCAACAATTATGATTTATTACAATTTGACGCCAATCATGATATAACATGGGAATCGTAGTGGAGTATAGTAGAGCTTAGCAGACCTTGATGCGCCATCGTAGGGGAAATTGATGAACTTGGAAACAGGATTCCTTCAAGTTTCATCTCTTGGATGTACCCTGCCTACTTCTTATATCCCAATTGTGCTCCAGGCGTGCTCATAAATCGTGGAGCTCCACACTTTTTTGAATCATGGAGATCGCGGACATTGTGGCCCCAGTGTAAGCCTTCAATAAGCTTCAAAGTTTTTATAGTATTATTTGAAATGTGACCTCATAAGAGACTTATAATATGTAAATTTAGAGCCAATAACTAAGTTTCACTTTGTTAAAAGTACATGAAATAGTGTAGGATTCTGAAATAATATGTCAAGAATATGTAGAACTGCTTCATTTTTATTTTTTTTTAAATAATTTGAATGGGAATCATGAGCCAAAATGACATTTACAATTACATGACTTTCAGATTTAATTACAATAAATAAACCTACTGATCTTAGCTTTCACTTACATGGAAATGCCTCTCTGTATACCTGAATAGGTTGGATTTGTTGCCTAGATAATAGACCACACCCTGTGTTATTTCCATAAGCACATGTGGGTGGTTTCCAAAGACTAAAGAGAACCTGCTCGATGCGGTAGCTCCAATCTTTTGGTGGAAAAATAAACAAGAATTATTAGAATTGACATTTAATCCAGAACTGTTTACCAGAACTTCAGGAGTGGTGAGTTTTATTTGATATAAGTTTGTATTCTATAAGCAGATCTATGTTAGTGAATCATTTTTATGAGACAGGTCAATGCAAATGTAGGTGAGAACCAAACCACCCAGCAAAACTGTCGTCCGGCAGGGAACCACAAGCAGTCGAATCCATAAGGGATTAGAGAAACGTAGAAATTTGGAAGTGAAAAATTGTCAAAGCCAGAAAGTAAACAAACTAAAATGATCAGAATGGAATTTGTAACAAAGCAAAGCTACGGACAGAAAGTCAAACAGAGCGGGTTTAAAATGGCTGCTGTGCATCAACAACAAGCTGCACTGCTGCCAACCCTAACCTCGGGTGGTGCATGCAGCCATCTGTTGCTGAGAGAGCTAATTGGCTGAACTCTCAGAGAGGGACGGATGGCATATGCTCTCTTCCCTGTCTATCACATGCGACACTAGCCAATCATTGGAGTCTGTGATCTCATGCGTACAAGGTGTAGATTTTCTCCAAGTGTGTTAGGCTGAGCAGCAGTGTAGAAAAAATAGGGTGGGAACTGGCAGAGTTCGGTGGTGTAGTGGTTAGCACATTTGCCTCATAGCAATAAGAGCCTGGGTTTGAGATGGGGCTTGACACGGGCCTTTCTATGTAAAGCTTGCATGTACTTCCTGCCCTTGTGTGGGTCAGAGTCAACTGAGATAGGCTCCAGCCTAATGGGGTCAGACATATACTTAAACAAAGCAAGCATTATCCATTCAGGGGAACAATATAGAAGAGGTGAAAACAGGCAGGCAACAAACCACTGACAAGTGGAAGGGTGGAGACAGGACCACATTATATACAAATATGCTAAATATCTCTTTGCAGGTCATGACCACGAAGGAGGCAGACGATGGTGATGGTGATGATGACGGTGACTGGAAGGATGAAGAGGTTTATTAAAGGTCTGCTGCCAAGGGTAGACAACAGGACCTGAACCAATAGAGTGTTTGCGCTGTTTGCTGGAGCTCGTTTGTGAGCAATTATTGCCATTAATGCTCCTTTGGGACAAAGTTTTTGGCATAAAGTGTACAGCTGCCATGATTTTTATCTGGCAGATTTGTGCATAGTATTGTACTGTATTAGTGTAATACTGTTGATGAAGTACTTTGTGACATGGTTTCATGATTTCATGATAAACAAAGTATTTATAAGATGGGCTTGTATATTCTCCACTGATGAAGAAATGGATTTGACACCACTGTTAATTTCTCAAAAATAAATAAATAAATAAATAAATAAATAAATAAAGGGGGGGGGGGGGAAGACATAATTTCCTCTCAAACATGTATTTAAAAATAAATAAATAAAACATCGGGAAAATAAACAAGCCTAATGTGGCTATTACTATGTAAAGCCACACAATCAAATCAATTTTGATTTATTCTTTATATTTGTTGCAGATTATTGTGTAATATTACTTGTAGACGGTGTATGGCTACCACTCATTTTGACTTCAGTTACACATTTAGATTATAATTTAGATTTTTACATTTATTTTTATTCCCATTATTATTCTGATTACTGTAATTATTATTATTTTAAAATTATTTTTATTATGTAGACATTGTAAAGTGCCACTAGATTTTTATTGGAACTGGTGATATTAAATATTATTATTATTGTTATTATTATTATTACTATTATTATTATTATTATTATTATTATTATTATTTAGGCCTAGTCATAAAAAAATTCATATTTGCTACAGGATCATATGCATTCACACCTTATAGCACTTTTAGCAGTTTCTAGATCCCTCAAAGTGCTCTTAATATTACTTACATTAATCTGTGGATATATTTCTAATATGATGTTGGAGATGTACCGTATGTGTGGCACATCACAAGTGTGCCTCTGTCCACCCAGCAGTATAAATGGGTACCAGTAAAAAAATACTGGAAGGGTAACCTGTGATGGACTAGCGTCCCATCCGGGAGAAGCTGAACTCCTAGTCGCTTCACACTACAGAAACCGGGGATATGCACCAGCCTGATGAGCCACTAGACTCACTTAACATGAAGCTATCAGAGCTAGATGTTGTTTCCCATGCTACCACATATGTATGATTTATCAATCCATAATGTCAGTCCAGCAGGTTTCTAGATTTATTCTATGAAAATATCCAGCATGCTTCTTTAGACTATTTAGTCTGTAATTACATTTAAAATTGTGAATATTTTCATTTTAAATGTAAAACTTTTCTATTGGTTTGATTCTGTAATTTTACTTGGTTATTTGATGGACCCATCAGGGACTGGCTGGTCTGGATTGGTGAGGGGATTGTGGGAAGTGTGCACCATAAAACAGGAAGGAAGTTTGAATTAATGATGTAGGCTAAGATGTCATCTTAAGACAATGATGGAGTGTTTCCAATTTTATTGTGTGTAAGCAAAACTGCTTTAAACTGGATGCTCACAATGTGGCTGGAATATATGAACGACAGTCCTGATGGGAATCACAAATGTAAAAATGCAATAAAATGTTCATTTCAAACCTGTTTTATGCATTCCTTTGTGTTTTCTAGATTCTTTATCGATAAATAAATCTAAAGTAGGGACTGCGGTAAAAGTGGACAGATAGTATTTGATTTAGATGGAGGTTACTGGTTTAAGACTGTAGTAGAACACTGTTTCATTCTACAGTTCATGATCTCTGGTTTGTTACACTAAGTGCACACCAATAATTATTTCACTCACATAGAAAATTTTATATAAGCTTTATACAGTGTCAGACAAGCTTCGGAAATTAGCTGGCTAACAAGCTTGCTTGTTAAATTTTAGCAGTGCTACTGTTGCTATTGGACATATTCAGCCAAACCTTTTCAATTAAATTAAAATTAATGAATTAAGTTCAGAGTGTACCCCACCTTCGCCCAGTGTCTGAGATAGCTTTCCTATCCTAGTAGGATTAAGTGGTTCGCAAATGAGTGAATGAGAGATTATACAACATTAGAAAATGAACCATATGTAGCTTCCTTTCATTCATTCATTTTGAATGGGAGGATGGCGCACATCTCAGTTGACTCCGGGCGAGGGCAGACTACACCCTAGGCAGCCCGTCAGGCTATTGCAGGGCAGAAACATGCTGATGGCAACCCAATGGCCTACTCTTTACGAACGACAGCAATGGTGTTGCTTCCTTTTTCTATGGTAAACTTTCCGTGTTTAGGACTTGGTAACAGTGCCACCTTTTGGACAATACTAAAAATTCATATGCAGTTGTGTCCAAGCTATGTCAGAAATTATTATTAATATTTTTATTTTGCAAAATGCGAATCATAAAAATACAAAACTAATTAAAGAAGGATTAATGGTACCTTGATTTTTGGAATCCTGTGTACAGCAAATAAAATAAAAAAAACAATAATTTTAATTGAAAAGTATTAATTAAAATAACAATAAAACAAAAGTATGATACACTTTTTTACACATTTTATTCATAGCATGGACCAAAATCAGCAGTCTTGCAAAAGCACAATGTGTTTTCCCTCTCTCACTCTGATAGAAGTCAGGTTTTGATTCTTATCTCAATCAAAGACAGGAAATCTGTATCTTATCCAACACCGGAAAGCTGGAAAGTGTATTTTCAATCTTGTGTAAAAACCAAGCGAGATAACCTGGCTCTAATCCCTGATGGTGTTAATGTGATTTTCTCTGACTTTATGCCCACGCTTTATATTGGTTCCATTGCAACAAAAGCCAGATTAAGAGTCCTTCTTATTATTCTACACTGGCATAATTATCTGATTGTAGAACAAAGCTCAGCCATGAATTACTGTGACTTTGTGCAGTGATAAGAGTTAATTGGGTTACGTGGACAGAAAAGATGTTGCGGTTCCTCGCAGAAGCAGAAAAAGCAGTACTCAGACCCTATACAGAGATTACTGCTTTATAAACATAGAAAAACCAGGTCTATAATCATCTGACAGACAAGCCTATTATGTTGTGTTATGTAAATTTTAACACAGTTACTGTTGCTATTTGTGGGTGTGTCCTGTTTACTCACTCATTTGCTGAACTGCATAAACCTACTAGGGTCACAGTGTGGCTGGTGCCTATCTCAGCCGACACCGGGGTGAGGGAAGAGTACACCCTGAATAGCTTGCCAGACCATTGCAGGGCAAAACACACACACACACCTAGGGTCAATTTGGAACAGCCAATTAGCGTAATGTGCATGTCTTTGGAATGTAGGAGGAAATCGGGTTACCCAGAGGAAACCCACGCAAGCACGGGGAGAATATTCATACGTCACACAGTAACACTGGAGCCCAGGAACCAAACCCAGGACCTTCTAGCTTGTTTTTTTCCTAGTCTAGATAACTGCACATTAGTTACCAGAATCTGTGTACAAACACATTTTCAAACACTTTCTGCTACAAGTTCAGCCCTAAACCGTGGTGAGTCATCCCATCCCCTCTCCCATCACGGATTACTGTCATGCTTGTTGTTGTTGCTGATTCTGGCCTCTAGGGGTCAGTGCATTATCATCTATCATGAATGCAGGTATTACAACTCCAAAAGGAACAAACAAGCACTCATTTTAAAAAGCAAAATAAATAAATAAATAAATAAATAAAAATAAAAAATCTAAATCATTCACATCATGCTCCTTGACAATATGAGAAATGGATGAGCAGGGGGGGAAGAATGGGAAAGAAAATGATAAAAGAACAAACATTTGACCAGATAAAGGAAAGAATTCCACACTCATGATCATTTCAAGTAGCTATTTACATAAATTGTCCAATCTTTTTCTATAAGATACATCATCATCATCTTCCGCTTGGTCCGGGGTCGGGTTGTGGGGGCAGCAGTCTAAGCAGTGAGGTCCAGATGTCCCTCTCCCCAGCCACTTCCTCCTGTTTGTCAGGGGGGACACCGAGACGTTCCCAGACCAGCTGAGAGACATAGTCCCTCCAGCATGTTCTGGGTCAACCCCGGGGTTTCTTCCTGGTTGGACATGCCCGAAACACCACATCAGAGAAGCGTTCAGGAGGCATTCTATTTAGATGCCCGAGCCACCTCAACTGGCTCCTCTCAACGCGGAAGAGCAGCGGTTCAACTCTGAGCTCCACCAGGATGGCAGAGCTTAAAAAATAGCTTAAATACTAGAATTAAAAAAATCTTTAAAGAAAACAAACAAACAAACAAACAAAAAAAAACGGGTGATTACTGTGTTTCGAACAATACCCTACTTAGGCTAAGTTGAATGTTATAGCATAACCTCTGACACTGGATACTCCAAAGGTGCTTCATAAACATTTAAAACAACAACAGCAACAATAAAAAGACTACACGGACCATCTGCAATATAAGCTTAATATAAGGAACACAATAAAATAAACCTTTCAGATGGACCTATTGTCTGAGTTTTTGTGATAGCAGAGGAATCATCACATTCTTACCTCCATGATAATAAATCTAACAATGTTGTGGAATACTGAAGTTGCATAAGTATCAGTATATAGATTTAGGCACTGCCTAAAGGCGGAGCTCCTGAAAGATATCTCTATTGATAGGTGTCCAAGGCTGGTGTTATAAGAGTTGCGCGGCACCTTTAAGGGCTAAATTAACTTCAGCACTGGAGGAAATAAATAAATAAATAAACCTTCCCTGCATTTTCCGACGATGCTCTGAAACGAAAGCAGGAAAGGTTACACTGGGTTTTCTTTTCACCACCTTTCACTAGCTGATTTCGGCACCTGACTGTATTGTGTTAGTTTAATTATCCGTTGAACAAGTTCATGTTTTGTACTCCCTGTGCTCGGTGAAAGTTTGCCAGCTTACCTGAGTTAGATTGTGGTTTTTATTCTGTGCAAGTCTGAGCAGTTATGTATGAGCCTCTATTTTTTGGGTTTCATTATTATTCCTCTGTTGAGATGGACATAGGACAACCATCCAAGTCATGCTCCATGGGGATCGAGTCAGGAGCTGTGCTAAAAAAAATAACGAGAAATATTAGTGTTTAGTAAATGCTTCAAAAATGTTTGTTTAATCCATTTACTGAGATACATTGCTTTTTCTAATTACTCTCTCTCTCTCTCTCTCTCTCTCTCTCTCTCTCTCTCTCTCTCGCTCTCTCTCTCTGTCTGCTTGTCACGTTCATCCCTCTGTCTCAGAAAAGCAGCCTGAACATTTAACATGTCTCTGATCTCGGCTAATTTGAAAGCCCTTACGCCGGAGGACTGTTGTTCGTGAGTCTAGTTCTGGCCTTTGGTTTTAAAGATTTAACTTCTGTAAAGTTGCCTCGGAGTGACAGACTCTAAATGCATTTGCTTAAAAAGAAGGAATGAGAAAGGGGAGAAAAAAGAAAAGAAGGGATTATGTAAGGAAATGTGGTGTCAGATTAGTAGGATCTTGCCTCAAGATTAAACCACTGCTTAAAAGTCTCTAGGGGGTAAAGAGATAAATAGGGTGTGTGTGTGTGTGTGTGTGTGTGTGTGTGTGTGTGAGTGTGTGTGTGGTTATATGTGTTTCAGAATATTTTTGACATGGCTGTGTGCACAAGTCATGGCTATATGCTATCAATGCTAATCTCTTGCTTGTGTTACTTTAGGCTAAATAAATGTTTCCAGTATTGTTTATACCAAAATAAAGTAACAAAGATCCAGAATCCAGAATCTGGGTGATGAAATGTTACCAACCTATATTTAACAGTTATGCTACAACCTTAAATCAGATATGAACTGATAACCTGCGAGGCACAGAGCACTGAACTGGCTATCAGTCATATCCAATGAGAGTGAATGGAATACATGTCTAATTCTATCCATGCATAGTGGGCCATGAGAAAGAAAGCATTTTTATTATTTTAATCAAGCCATTGAAAATTAAAAACTTGAGTTGCGAATGCTTTGGGGTTTTTTTTCCTGTAGTGAAGTAGCTACATATATGGTATAAAGAAGTGATCCTAGTAATAGAGTAGCCAATCAGAATGCACAATTGCTCATATCCAGTGGGCACAGATAGAATCAGTAACGATATTCTGTATATTATGTATCCATGACAACAATATTGCGATATACTTTATAATAAAGCTTATTATCAGCACTAGACTGGGACCTCAATACACACTGATTCTGAATCAGTCCTTGTTAGCATCAAATAGGATTTTTCAGAGTTCCTAGCATACTAGCACTAGATAAGAGTATTAGAGAGATTAGATAGATAAGAGCACTTCAAGAGCATGTGCTTTCATTCATTCATTCATTTCTGATTCCTAATTAGGGTCGCGGGGAGGCTGGCACCCATCTCAGCCGACTCTGGGCGAGGGCGGGGTACACTCTGGACAGCTCGCCAGGCCATCGCAGGGCCATCAGTCACACAACCATTCGCACTCGCACCTAGGGGTGATTTGAACAGCCAATTAGCCTACTATGCATGTTTTTGGACTGTGGGAGGAAACCGGAGTACCCGGAGAAAACCCACACAAGCACAGGGAGAACATGCAAACTCCACACAGAAACGCCCGAGCTGGGAATCCCAGCCTTCTTGCTGTGAGGCGGACGTGCTAACCACTACGCCACCGTGCCGCCCGAGCATGTGCTTGTGTGTAAAAAATGAACATCGCTTGCTCACAAAGACAGAGCTTTGCTGTCTCCATGGAAACCATGTTGTTTACACCAAAAAAACAGGTCAAGAACATAGAATGCAACTGAATGCAAGTACAATTTAGTGGTTAATATACAAACAAACAAACAAACAAACCTGCAGACCCCTGTAGGTTGCATAAGTATTCACCCCCTTGGCTCAGTACATAATATATAGAACCACCTTTCCTGGCAAGTTATTCTGAGACATACACTGATCAGCCATGAAAACCACCTGACTGGTCTGCAGGTAAGCAGTCCCAAACACAGCAAGCTGCAATTTCTATTATCACCAGCATTACCAGTTTCATCACTTTGTGCTACAGTAGCTCGTCTGTGGGCGAATCTGATCAGACCAGACATATGGTTCTAGCCTTCACTCCCCTAGGGCATCAATCAGCCTTGGGCACCATGACACTTTTGCCAGTTACCAAAGGTTGTCCTTCCTTGCACAACCTTTGGTAGGCATTTACCCCTACCATAGCAGGAATACTTCATAAGACCTGGCGTTTTGGAGATAAATAGACCCAGTCGTTTAGTCATGACAGTGTAGCCCTTGGCAAAGTCACTCAGATCCTTATGCTTACTCATTTTTCCTGCTTCCAACACATCAACTTAAAGAACTGACTGTTCACTTTCTGCCCAATACATCCCACTGCTTGGCAGGTACCAGTGTAATGAGATAAAAAATGGCACTCAATTCACCTGCCAGGCCTTATAATGTTTGTAATGTTACAGCTGGGTGCATTTCTATGTACACTGGGTGTGTGCATACTGGGTGTATTTTCATTTTTTGCCTTGTCTTTTTGGAAACATTGCTTGACTGCTACAGATTGGCTAAGCTCCCTAGGTAAACAGCAATTTTTAAGTCTTGCCACAAATTCTTAGTTGGATTGAGGTTAAACTGGGACACATCTGTTTCCTTGGTCTGAATTACTCCAGTGTTGTTTAAGATAGCTGTCTTGTTGGAAAGTAAAAATCTGTACCAGTAGCCAATCTATATTACTATATATATTTATTGAATTTGACTCCATCCATACCCTGTGATGGCCTGGCGTGCTGTTTAGGGTGTACTCTGACCTCGCCCAGAGTCGGCTGACGTGGGCGCCAGCCCCCCACGACCCTTATTAGGATTAAGCGGTTCAGAAAATGAATAAACGAATGGACTCCATCCATGTTACTCTTAGCCTCAGTTTTCTAGTACTTGCTGAGAAAAGGTGTCCCCACACCATAACACTACCACCACCACGCTTCAAAATAAGGATATCTTTCACAAAGGGATGAACAGTGTTGGGCTGCACTTGTGCCAAGGCTTAAAACATTCAATGGTCAGTTGATAGCATGTAGTTCACCAACACCAAACAAGATTTCAGAGAACGTCTTTTCAATAATTGTTTTCTTTTCCTCTAACGCCCAGAATTGTTGAGTACCCAGGATGTGGTTATATATGAGAACAGTTTCTCCATCTGCTTCAGAGTTACTCTTGTCCTCTTGGGTGCTCATCTGATTGATATCCGCATTACGGCATATTTTAGTGTATGATCTCTAAGTGTGGCCTTGCAAAAAGAGGTGTATTTACCTAGATATTTCTAATTTAGGAGTTTCACTGCAATGGGGTGAATGCACATGCAATAAGACATTTTGATTGAGAATATTCCTGATAATAAATCACATAAAAGGTCCTTTTCATGATGGCATAGTGGTTACTACATCTGATTTACAGTAAGAAGGTCCTGGGTCCAAGTCCCAAGCTGGGCAGTGCCTTTCTGTGTATGGTTTGCATGTTCTCCCCATGCTTGTGTGGGTTTCCTCTGGGTACTCCAATTTCCTTCATAAGGCTAACTGGCTGCTCCAAAGTGTGAGTTTGTATTAATGGATGTGTGCGTGTGTTGGCTCTACTATGGTCTGGTGAACTGTTCAGAGTATATGCCACCTTCACCCATTGTCGGCTGAGATAGACTTCAGCTTCCCCACGACCATAGTAGGAGTAAGTGGTTTGGAAAATAAGTAAATGAGTGAGTGAGTTTAAATTCTCTTTAGTAATCATGGCAGGTCAGATCATGGTTGCTAAACCAGTGCATGCTGAGGCGTATATGAATAACTTCCTTGTATACTGTTCACATGAAGAAATTCATTGATGGACTCAACATCACACCTGCATTCACACTGTCAGACACACCCACTCAGACATGCTGCCATTTTGTGCTATGGTTGTATAATGTGCGCTGACCTTAAGATGGTGAATACCTGAGATTATCACGTCTGCACCCAGGAAAAATGTGTGTGCGTGTCGGACGTTTTATTGTCAATGCCTTGAAACATCTGTACTTCCTGAAGCCATCAGAGACACTTTATGAGTGTATAAATATGTACACCGTCAACAGTCAACATTAGCAAGCATTTAGAGAGATTATAGTTACAAGCACACACACAAACACACACACACACACACCACATTCTGCTCAGCTCTTTTCGACAACCCGAGACTTCATTCGGGAGCTGATGCACTGGCTCATTGCCCTAATGCTTTTAAACATCATCATTCAGTGCCTGCACAAACCTCTCTCTCTGTCTCACACACACACACACACACACACAGACACACACACACACACACACACACACACATTTGGCAAAACAGCCTCTGTAATCATGTGCTTCATAAACAGCTTTCTTTTCATTAGTTGCAATAAAACCAGACTTTTGGGATGATGGCAGATCGATGCCCCTATTCGGGACACACTGAAACACACTGAAACACACACACACACACACACACACACACACACACACACACACACACACACACACACACACAGAGAGACAGGAATGGGCACATTATAGAAGACAAATGCGGAGAGAAGCGAGAGAGGGAGATGGTTTGAAGAGCTCGTAGGCAGATGCTAATTCCAGCTAATTGGCACTAATTGGTTGGTTGGGTCAGGTTTATAATTATGACGATTGGAGCTCTTGAATGCACCCCAAAAGCCACTGCGAAATCATAAAACATTTTTAAGCAGCAAATAATTATCATAGCAAATCATTAGCATTTCTGCTTGTCAGTCCCAAGGAAGAAAGCCTATGACAGTCAGGACAAGTGAAGTAGGTGTGGCATGATATGTTAAGGAGGCGTGGCCTTAATGACAGTTGCTATAAGGGAAGTAGGAGTGGCCTCTGTACCTGTCAGGACCAGCAAATGAGGTTAACTGATGGAGGCATTGCTTTGACGACTATCAGCTCAAGTGAAGGGGGCGTGTCCTCCTGTATCACCAAAGAAAAACAAAATAAATAAATAAATAAATAAAAAAGGAACATATACAGATGTTCATGCAATTTAGCATACAGATCTCTCTCTCTCTCTCTCTCTCTCTCTCTCTCTCTCTCTCACACACACACACACACACACACACCTTTTAAAACTTTTTTCCTTTTCATGTCTCATGTCTGCCACTACCTAGCCATCATAAACAATTGGCAGCCATTTTGCGGACCTTGAACTTGACCTACAATAAGCTTTACATAAACTTGTTTCAGCCTTTGGTTCCAAGGTGCTGCCCTGAAAATTTGAAGGGGGATATTTCAATCAGTTCTTGAGATATAGGAGTGTGTATCCACAAAAAAGAAATACAAAAGCACAAACTGACAGGTGAAAACAATACCAGTGACGCTATTGCGGCTGGAAATTAAACGTATCTTCATTTATTGATGAAGTGAGTTTTCCTGAATTGTTCTTGTAACTTGATGTTGACCATCTGTTTAGTGCCTTGAGGTAACACACACTCGCACACACACACACACACACACACACACACACACACACACACACACACACACACACACACAAATTAGCTGAAATTTCAAACTGTAGCCTAGCTTCAACACATAAACTAGCTGAAATTTTAAATTGTTTTATCAAGATAAATAAAAAATATAAATGTCACAGTAAAATTCAACTCACATTCACAAATTCAGCTAGATTAGCCAATTCAGCTAGCTAATATTGACGCTATACATGGTGGTGTAGTGGTGGTTAGCATGTCCGCCTCACAGCAAGAAGGTCCTGGGTTCGAATCCCAGGCTCAGGCATTTCTGTGTGCAGTTTGCATGTTCTCCCCGTGCTTGTGTGGGTTTCCTCCAGGTACTCCCGTTTCCTCCCACAGTCCAAAGGCATGCACAGTAGGCTATGTGGCTGTTCTAAATTGCCCATGAGTGTGAATGGTTGTATGTTTGTGTGTTGCCCTGCACCGGTCTGACCAGCTATGCAGGATGTGCCCCACCTTTGCCAAGTGTCGGCTGAGATGGGCTCCAGCCTTTCTGCGACCCTAGTAGGATTAAGTGGTTCGTCGAATGAGCGAGATGATGAATATTGAAAAGATGTGGTCAAAAAAGGGGTGAAAAGACATTTCAACAACTAATTGGCGAATGAAAGTGAGATCGGCGAATGGTTGGGGAACATGACAACAACTTAGAGACTATTTGCAGGATTTTTGTTGAACGAATGGCGAATGCGGCAAACATCCATACACCTTTAACTGTTCCTCTTTATTTTTTAAGTGCTAGTTCCATATACTGACTTTCTAATTGCAGTCCATTACACCCATTAAGGTGTTTATGACTATGTAAGGAAACAGTTTTGTATTTGAAACATGTTATCTTTTCTTTAAAACACAGGCACGCCTGAACGCTGGGTGTGAAAACAGAACATTCAATCAACTCCAACTAATTTTAGTTCAATTACACTGAGGAAATCAATACAAGAAAATACACACATTCTGGCACGTTATGGATTCCGAAGCCGTGGAGTCATTGTTTTCTGGTGAGGCTCTGAAGGGAGCAGGTGATGTGGGCTTTCACTGTCAGAACGCAGCAGTGTGACAGCTCCGGGTGAATCCTGTCCTCCTCTAGCATTAAAGCACCAAACATTATCGATCAGTCCTGCCCTAAGCCTTAGCTTCAAATGTATTGGATTTATCTCACACACACACACACACGCACACACACAGGTAACCGCTGACCTAAAGCTCATGCGACTCTTCTCCCGTCACAAAGCACTGATAGATGATCTGGCTAAAAAAGAAAAAGACAAAGTAACCTCATCAGAAGAGTGAAAATGAAAACAGATGCTCATGATGGATTGAGGAATTTGGTGAATGTTTGTTTGTCCTTGTCTCTTGTCTCTTGTTCTTGCTTCACTTTTGTGAAATGGGCGAAAAAGCGTCTTTTAGGGAGTTCGGAGATCCATGTTTATTAATTGCTGCCTTTAATCAAAATAAATTTTACTTATAGCATTCCAAAATCCATAAAATCATATAACAAGAAACTCAGATGTTTGAACCAATAAGCAGGATGTTGCACATGAATAAACAAGATACAGTTTGTTTTACTGCATTTTTATAAATATTAATATTTAGGATTCATTCAGTACGTGGCAATACATCTGGAATGAAAAGAAAAATAATAATTTGTTCCAATTCCAGCACAAACTCACCTACAAATAGTTTCTTTCAATCGTGTTACCAGCTTACGGGTATGCCTCAGGTTCACTGCTAAGCCCATTTGTTTTCTGATGTGGCGATGGAGGGTTGGCTGAAGAGCTTCCCATGTTCAAGAGCCTGTACTTCCACTGGATACTGATGTCCCCATTTATTTGCATAAATGTTGAGCTTGTTCCAACTTCTTGACTCTCAGACACTGCTCATAAGGCCATACGGCCTTCCTGAAATTCTGGTGGCATAGTGGTTAGCATTACCGCCTCACAGCAAGAAGGTCCTGGGTTCGAGTTCCAGGCACAGGCATTCCTGTATGGAGTTTGCATGTTCTCCCCATGCTCACCTTGGTTTTCTTGGGGAACTCCGGTTTCCTCCCACAGTCCAAAGATGTGCACATTAAGCTAATTGGCTGTTCTAAATTGCCACTACGTGTGTGAATGGTTGTGTCTGTGTTAGCAGTGCGATAGTCTGGTGAGCTGTTTAGGGTGTACCCTGTCTAATGATGACACTGCCGTTTGCTTCATGTTACTCTGACAAACTGTGAGTGTCCATCATTTTGATTCAAGCATTATCCACTCGGGATAATGTACTTCAATCCCCAGATAGTGGACCAATCAGATTGTGCCATTCCTATGTAGTATATACTGTAATTAATTATTTTTTCTTGTGATTTTACTGCTAATGTAAAAACTATGAAGTGGTGAGAGGAAAAACATTTACACACTCACACACATCAAGTATTTTAAATGATATCTATCTTAAGCTTGCTATTTATACAGTACAGCGAAAGCTGTAAGAGAAGGAGGAGTGTGGATTAAGCGACTTTTTAAAGAGTGAAAAACAGGTTCCCGTCTCCTCTAACAGGAAACAAATAATAACCCAAAGCGAACTCATCCATCAGTAGAGCATGACCCGGGTTAAGCACCGTCTCTTGGGTCATTACTGCGAAACGAGCGCGGGCAGATGGGAAACACTAAACATTTCATTAAGACGTTAGTGCTTTTCCACTCCGACTCGCGGCCTAAAGATCCGATACATCAAAACATGACAAAGATCCACGGAGCTAACGAGAAAACTAATTAGAGCGGGGCTGAATCTCGCTGCCAGGAGCTCCACCTATAATGGTCATAAACTGAGCTGTTTAATACACTGGTGCGAAAAAGCACTTAGGAGACATTTATCATTGGCGTGCGCCTCAAGGCTGTGCGTGAGATACACACTGTAAAACACACACAAAAAAAATAGGACCAGGGACTTGAGCATTATGAGTGTTTATAGGGATTATGATTATGTCCTATGAGGAGCTAAAAATGATAATGACTAAAGAGAGGCATGCTATAAATCACATCATCCCTCTTCCATAAAGTGTCCTGATCGGGTGGACATGACACGGACGTCTGTCCACTAACAAAAGTGTTGCTAACAATAGCATGTGACACAGATGGCTTTCAGGCACTCTGGACCTTTTTTCATGTGGACTTGTCACTCTTTCACATACACACACTTGATCCTGTCAGCTTTGTGGTTAATTGGTGGGTGTTTGAGACATCTGTCCATCGCTGAAAAAAATCCCTCGCCATGTGGTGTGTGTCGTTACTGTCCTGTCTCTTCGGATGCAGGCGTTGTTATTACGTTCTCGTCTTATCAGGGTTAAGGTTGTTGCTGCGCAGAATAAGACAGAATAAAAATCTAAACTATGTGGAGTAGAAAAAAACACTTGGTGGAATGGTTACCACACACACACACACACACACACACACACACACACACACACACACATACATGCGGTATGTGTGTGTGTGTGTGTTACACATGTGGTGTGTAAAAGTGATTGCCCCCTAAACCTGATAACTGGTTGGGCCACCCTTAGCAGCAACAACTGCAATCAAGACTTTGTGATAACTTGCAATGAGTCTTATATCACTGTGGAGGAATTTCGGCCCACTCATCTTTGCAGAATTGTTGTAATTCAGCCACATTGGAGGGTTTTTGAGCATTAACCGCCTTTTTAAGGTCATGCCACAGCATCTCAATAGGATTCAGGACTTTGACTTGGACACTGCAAAGTCTTCATTTTGTTTTTCTTCAGCTATTCAGAGGTGGACTTGCTAGTGTGTTTTGGATCATCGTCCTGCTGCAGAACCCAAGCTTCAGCTTGAGGTCACGAACAGATGGCTGGACATTCTCCTTCAAGATTTTTTGGTAGACAGCAGAATTCATGGTTCCATTTATTACAGCAAGTCTTCCAGGTCCTGAAGCAGCAAAACAGCCCCAGACCATCACACTACCACCACCATATTTTACTGTTGGTATGATGTTCTTTTTCTGAAATGCAGTGTCACTTTTATGCCAGATGTAATGGGGGACACACCTTCCAGAAAGTTCAACTTTTGTCTCATCAGTCCACAAAGTATTTCCCCAAAAGTCTTGGGGATCAACAAGATGTCTTCTGGCAAAATTGAGATGAGCCTTAATGTTCTTTTTGCTCAGCTGTGGTTTTCGTCGTTTTTGCCCAGTCTCTTTCTTATGGTGGAGTCATGAACACTGACTTTAACTGAGGCAAGTGAGGCCTGCAGTTCTTTGGATGTTGTTGTGGGGTCTTTTGTGACCTCTTGGATTAGTTGTCGCTGCGCTCTTGGGGTAATTTTGGTCGGCCGGCCACTCCTGGGAAGGTTCACCATTACTCCATGTTTTCGCCATTTGTGGATATTGGCTCTCACTGTGGTTCGCTGGAGTCAAAAAGCTTTAGAAATGGCTTTATAACCTTTTCCAGACTGATAGATCTCAATTACTTTCTTTATTAGTGCGCATGCATTAACAGGCATGCAGCCTTTTTAGTCGCTCCTGCCCTTCCCGTACTTTTAACTCTTTTTTTTCTTACTTTAACTTTTTTTCTTGTATTTATTGTTTTATTGTCCACACGTAGCTGCCCTCTCAAGATGTGTTTGTTGAGAGTTTTTGTAGTTTTTATCGCTGCGGAACTTTTACTTTCATGGAGAGTTGGGACCACAGCGCAGCACCTACACACCGCGCGCTTTGTTTACTCAAGGGATCAGCTGATCGCCCTGAAGCCGGCCGGTCTAGCAGCCAGTCCCACAGACTGACACAGAAATCTGGAGGAAAACACACCGGGGATGCAGAGGAGCAGGACAGAAGAGGAGAAAGAGGGAGGCGGCGAGACAGCGGAGGCTTACAGAGAAGAAAAGGTACAAGCCGTGTCTCCCGTCTATAATAATCGGGAACGTGAGGCCACTGGCGAATAAGATGGATGAGCTGACAGCGTTAGCCTGGAGTCAGAGGGAGTATCGGAAGTGTAGCTTCATGTGCTTCGTGGAGACATGGCAGCATCAGAATATTCCCGATGACAAAGTATTCATTGCGGGCTTTCACAGAGTCCGGGCCGACAGAGACTGCACCGCGAGCGGTAAGCGGAAAGGAGGGGGGGCTTGCCGTTTTTGTCAATAACCGGTGGTGTAACCCCGCCCACATAACCATCAAAGAGTGGACTTGTGGACCAGACATTAAACTGTGTGCTGTTGGACTCAGATCATATTATTTGCCTAGGGAATTTTCCTATGTCATCTTAGTGGCTGTTTATGTTCCTCCTTCTGCCAACCCCACAGCTGCATGTGACACTGTTCATGCTACCATAGCCCGATTACAGACTCAGCACCCGAGTGCTTTCATTGTGATCTCGGGTGACCTCAACCATGTCACCATGGGCACTACGCTGTCAAACATTGTGCAGTAGGTGGACTGTCCCACCAGAGAGGAGAGAACTTTAGACCTGCTGTATGCAAATACTAAGGATGCCTACAGATTAGACACTGTGGCTACTGCTCAGCCCCCTTCTAACTCATCAGGAGCAAGCCTGGAACCCCTTGCCATACCACCCTCTCTCCCTCCCTCTCCCCTCCCTCTCCTTACTGCACCTCTGCCTCCTGTGATGGACCTGACAATCCTCCCCCACCTATCAGCTTCACCTATAATTAGGTTGAGAAACAACTGAGATGACTACACTCAGGCAGGCAGCAGGACCGGATGGGGTGAGCCACCGTGTCCTTAAAGCCTGTGCCCCTAAGCTCTGTGGAGTCTTACATGACATCTACAGAGGGTCCCAGTGCGGTGGAAGATGTCATGCCTCATTCCTGTACCAAAGAGCCCATATCCCAGTGGCCCCCAGGATTACAGACCTGTGGCACTGACTTCGCATGAGACTCATACTGGATCAACTCCAACCCATGATTAGACCACATATGGACCCACTTCAGTTTGCTCACCAGCCTCGTCTCGGAGTAGAGGACACCATCATCTACCTGCTAAACCATGTCTACACCCACCTGGACCAGCCAGCGAGCACTGTGAGGGTCATATTTTTTGACTTTTCCAATGCATTCAACACTGGCAACACTGAGAGCGATACAGGTGGATGCCTCTCTTGTGTCCTGGATTGTGTACTACCTGACCGGAACACCACAGTATGTGCGCCTGCAGCACTGCGTGTCGGACACGGTGGTCAGCAACCCCGGAGCACCACAAGGGACTGTCCTCTCCCCTTTTCTCTTCACCCTCTACACAATGGACTCCAGCTACTGCACAGAGACCTGCCATCTTCAGAAGTTTTCTGATGACTCTGCTGTTGTTGGATGTATCAGTGGAAATGAGGAGACGGAATATTGGGCTGCTGTGGATTCCTTCGTCACATGGTGTGAGCTGAATCATGCAGCTTAATGTGACAAAGACCAAGGAACTGATTGTGGATTTCAGGAGATCCAAAACACCAGCGACCCCTGTTTCCATC
>JBCNYH010000011.1:15907680-15927712 GCA_039654325.1 Tandanus tandanus | reverse complement strand
TATATAGAGAGAGAGAGAGAGAGAGAGAGAGAGAGAGAGAGAGAGAGAGAGTTATTTTCACATATGTCCCATTAGAAGCTCTGTATTGCAAATAAGCATTTTTTTTCTGTGTGTACAAGACGTTTGCAAACATAGACACAGTCAGAAGTTCCACAACAAAGCCCCCGTCCAGGGTCAAGAAGTCCATACTTCACATTACAAAAAGCCAAACACATTAGCCAGACACGCACATGCAGACACACATTTGGTAGTGTTTACAGGTCTGGCTGGTTGGAAAGATCCTCTCGTGTTTCTGCAAACATTTGGTTCGCGTTGGAAGAATACATGTTGAGTAATGCAGCGCGCTGGGATTTCTGGATGAGCGATTCGTAACTTGTCGTGAAAAGAGGACATTAATATCGGCTCATGCTGCACAGATGTGCAACATGAGCTCCCTGCTTCTGGTCAAGCGTGTTTTTCCTTCACTCTCAGCTACTGTGGACAACCAGACAGACGTCAATGTGCACGAACACACACAGTGTAATGCATGCAATCCTGCTCCGCTCCAGTTTTAATGATGGAGGTATTTTCAGCCATATCTATATTTTTGGAGTTTAAAAATAAACATGAAAAACAACCAATCTATACACATATCGTGCTAATTTTCCATTAAACCAGGCAGTCATGGGCTTTCCTGATATATGTTCTAGTAATTTCTTCCGTGAGATGTTAATGAAGCACTTACCATCTGCAATATTTATAGTATTTGTTGGTGTTTGTGTACATTGTGTTGTATGGTGTGTGGTGGATAGTGTTGGGGTCTGAATGGGAATGTTGTAATATGCTGAAGAACACTGGTGTTTGATTTGAGATTTAAAAAATATTGGCACTAGTGTTCAGTCAGGATTTTATGGTGTGTGTTGATGTCTGATAGATGCTGTTGGTAATTGATGGCAAGTGTTGGTGTGTACATTGGTGTGAGTGCTGGAAAAGTATTTCATGGTGATTGTTGGGGTTTTGTGTTGTGTGCTTGGCAAAATTGGCTGAGTGATGTAGGCAGTTGGTGGTACATGGACTGTGTTGATGTGTATGTTGATGCTGGTTAGAGATTTCATGGCGAATGTTGGTGTTCTGTGGTATGAGCTTGACAAGATAGGCTGGGCATTGCTGGTATTTGTTGCTAAGTGTTGGACAGTGTTGGTGTATATGTTGGTGCGATTTCAAGGTGAATGTTGGTGTTTTGTGGTGTGTGTTTGACAAAACTGGCTAAGTAATGGTGGCATTTGGTGATACATGTTGAACAGTGTTCCTGTGTATGTAAGTGTGAGTGTGGAACTGGGATATTGTGGTGGATGTTGGTGTTTTATGGTGTGTTCTTTACAACATTGGCTGAGCAATGTTGGTATTTGGTGGTAAGTGTTGGACAATGTTAGTATGTATGTTGGTGCGACTGCTGGATAGAGATTTCATGGTGATTGTTGGGGTTTTGTGATGTGTGTTTGACAAAATTGGCTGAGTGATGCTGGCATTTGGTGGTACATGTTGGACTGTGGTGGTCTGTTGGTGCTGGATAGGAATTTCATGGTGAATGTTGGGTGTTTTGTGGTATGGGCTTGACAACAGAGGCTGGGCATAGCTGTTATTTGGTGGCAAGTGTTGGACAATGTTGGTGTATATGTTGGTGCAACTGCTGGATAGGGATTTCGTGGTAAATGTTGGAGATTTGTGGTGTGTGCGTGTGCGACAAAATTGGCTGAGTAATGTTGGCATTTGGTGGTACATATTGGACAGTATTAGTGTGTATGTTGGCGTAAGTACTGGATAGAGATTTCATTTTTTCATTTCATTTCAAGCTCTTCATAAATACCTGTTTTGGTATATACATTTAGCATGGATACTTATGGTCATGCCACTTTAAATGGGAATTAAATCTTAAATACAGGATCATACTGGACAGAGAACAAATGCTATAGGTGATGCAGACATTGAGGATGCTGGAGAGTGTATATATCTGACAGAATCAGAGAAAACGCTTATATTGGAGTGGGTGTGTGAGAGAGAGAGAGCGAGAGAGAGAGTGAGGAGGAGAGAGAGAAAGAGAGAGATTGGGGAAGTGTAATTAAACTTAGTGGAGATTGGCTGCTGAGTAATCCAGATTTAATTGATTGATGGTCCCCTGAGAGCCGTGTGCATGTTCTGAGTGGGGTGCGTGTGGGAGGAGCTTTCTCGATTCCCATGCTTATGTCCTGCTACGCTACGTCGCACTATCTGAAACGCTATTTACCTTCACGCTCTTGATCGCATTAGCCCTGCCTTTCTATGCTTTTTCCAATTATGGCACACACACACACACACACACACAAACACACACACACACACACACACACACACACACACACACACACACACTGCAAAACCTTTGTGTAAGCCCTTCCTTTCTCCCATCTGCAGTTTTCCCCTGTTTATTATTCAGCCACAATCTTTGACATAGCACTAACTTTCCTTGATGGTGATGAGGGGAAAAAAGAAAAGAACAACCAAGTTTCTTTTGACAGGCATCTCAAAATGGCACAGCAAAATTATAGGCTGCTAAACCCACTTAGCACCTGTTAATTACATTAGTAGAGCAAAGTGGTGGTGCTTGGCTTTGATTTATTGGCCTGCTAACTTGTTGTGTCACTCTGGGGATGTAGTGGGGGTGCAGAGGGACCAAGGTGTGATGAGGGGGACTGACAAAGTAAAAGAAAAAAAAAGGATGGCTGAACAGGCATGACCCAGACAGTACCTAAGCATGGCTGTCACAACAGAAACAGACAGAACAGGGGGAAGGGAAACTTTTAAATTTGGATTAAAAAAATTTTTTTTTAAGGAAATGTCCAGTGATGACAGATAGATGGATAGAGAGAAAGAGAGAAAGGGAAACCCTTATATAAAACAGACATGCCTAGAAATTTGTACCATTTAATAAGTTATGAAGGTTAAGGTTAACTTTTCTAAAAAATATTAAAAAAAAAAAATCTTACCACTTTGCTCTTCGTGTTCAAATTACTCATAAGCTCAAGCCCAAATGGTGTAAAAGTCAAAACTAAGTAAAAATGACCCAAGTGCATGTCAAGACCAGGATCGTAACATTGTTATCATGAATATTTAGTGGTCTCGGCTGGTATCAGGAAGAAATTTAGACTCCCTGACTCCCTCCCTGTCCAGATCAACACCATAATTATGTAGTCTCAAGATTTTTATTAAAAGATGACAAATTATCATTATATGTTCCATTATGTCGCATTGGCAACTGACAGCTATAAAAAAAATAATTTGTAATTGGTCCCCATTACGGATTTCAGAAATCAAAATGTTTTTTTCTTTACTTTTTCAATGCAGCGTAACATTTTAAATAATGTATAAGTTTACATCATGACCAAGGCTTTAACTATTCAAAATTGAGTCAAGTCCAAGACATTAACCAATCAAGACCACAAATTTAACCACTCAAGTTTGATTAAAAACTTAAGCCGGACTCACAAATAGAGTGTTGCTGAACTGCACACAAACTCCATGTTTGGCGGCATATGTCAATCAACGGTATCTTTAAGCTGTGATTGGCTATCGCTCAAGTGAAAGTTCAGCTCTGTTAAACTCTTTTCCTGTCCACTTTGCATTGCTTTAAGAAATTGTTACTTTCTGAGTGGATCCGGTTTTAGACGTTAACCAATAAAGCCTGCATCAAGACCCAGAGTGTAACCAGTGTTGTCTAGGGGAGGTTTTCCGTGCTACCGTAGCCACACGCATGCTAGTTGGGGATGTATGAGATTTATACAGAAATGTTTTAAATCATAAAACTCTTTACCAAATTTGTTTTACTGTCTTGTCTTTCTTACTTTTAATTGTGAAAATGCTATAGAAATACAACTAAATTGAATTTAATTAACCAATTGAGTCTAAGTTAAGACTGCAACTTTAACAAATCAAGTCTGAGTCAAGATCAAGAGTTCAACCAATGAAGCCTGAGTTAAGACCAAGAGATTAACCAATTAAGCCTGAGTCAAGACAAAAAGTTTAATCAATTAAGTTTGAGTCAAGACCGAGCTTAACAAGTCAAGTCTGGGTCAAGACCAAGAGTTTAACCAATCAAATTTGATTCAAGACCAAGAGTTAAACCAGTCAAGTTTAATCAATCAAAAGGGAATCAACACCACAACTTTAAACAATCAAGTTTAAACTTCCGCTGTTTTTGGACGTTTCTATCACTTATAAACTATTACCCAAGTCAGTATGGCATAGGTTTTCACCATGAAAGCCACCATGTGGTCAAATATTTAAGGTTAAATATTCACCTCTAAGACTTTGTCTAATCAACATTCTGCAGGAACTGTTTACCTGCTATAGCTGGACTGCAAGCTGGAGTTTCACTGGACCTGAAAGATGAACTCAAAAATGTTTGCTGTACTGAATACTGCAAAAAGTTAAAATGAGAATTGTTTTTGTTTGTTTTTCATTTTAGTTTTTTTGTCCCAGTCTGGCATATCCTTTAGCTTTTACGCCTTTTTAATGTTCAAAAACACGCCACTGGGGGAAAGTCAAAAGAGAGGAGTGTGTGAAGTTTCCAGGAGTATGTGTTATCAGAACCACCTTTATTGTGTAAGCATGTGTGAAAAATGTGTTGTGGTCTAAATGTCTACTTATAATAACAATTTAAATAAAAATAAAGACGCTGCAGACAGAACACTGCCACTGGCCATAGCACAAAACAACACAGCAGAGACACAACATCTCCTAAAGGAGCAAAAAAGATGCATAAAGATGCAAACATACTGCATTTGGAAGTGATAATACAATGTAAATATTTAATATTTCACAAATAATGCTAACACTCAGTGATACAGATACAGTGCAGCACATGAGGCTAATAGCAAATTCCCACAAACCCATGCTCCATTCTGCTGTGGCTCGCCAATGACCTTGCTACAGAAATTCCCTTCCATCCAAATGGAAGGCTTCCAATGAACTATATAACAAATTAAGGCCAAATAAAACACCCTTGATGGGTTTATTTTTGTGGCTTGGCGTGCAACCCTTCCCCCCCAACCACACACACACACACGCACACACGCACACACAAACACACGCTCTGACGTGCACACCTCATTTGACCTCTACACAGTTTCAAGTGCGAGGGAGTGAACCATGAACCTGAATCAGTTTAAATGTGTCATAGATCAATAGTTTAAGTGTACTTTAAACTCATTACTGGAACTAAATAGAAGTTCAGAGTGAAAACAGACATTATTCATTGCATACAGATACTGTATACACAGTGATATGATACGTAGTTCCAATCAATCAAACAAGTCGATGACTTTTCCTTGCCATAACTCCTTGAATCCCTGGAAGCATTTCAAGGCCTGTTATATTCTTAGCTTGAGTAAAGGTCCTTTAAAATTTTTTTTTAAATAATTGAGTTTTATAAACATGACCAATGAAAAACTTTGGCTATTTAAATATTTATTATCCACACTGCAACATAGAGTAGCTTTTATTATGTAAACTCCTCTGTGACGGGGCTTAAAATTTTATAGTGGTATCCTATGTAATTGGCAGACCATTTTACAATACACTACTGGGACCAGGTTCCTTGTCCCTTTGTCTCTGTCTCTTTGACATGGGCAACGGGAACAAGTGACCCCGGAACAAGAGCAAGTTGTGCCCATTTTCCTATGTGTTTATTTGGTCACTCTCAAATTGGTGCCAAGCTGTAGGCTAGAGGGACAACATGCGAGCAAACCACTAGAGAAGAACCTACCATCTGCTGCAAAAGCCCACAAAACAACCTAATAACCAGGTGGTTGCTACTGTGCATGCGTAAACCCTCCTACTTGACACAGATTGTGTTCAAACAGAAAGTTGCACCCAGAAAAAGATACCCTGAACAATTTGCACCACCTTGAAAAGTGGAGCAAGTTGCACTCACTGGTGTCAAGTTGTCCCGGAACAATTTATTCCAGGCAAATGGTTAGGCATAAGTCTCTCACTCACTGATTTGCCAAGCTGTTTAATCCTACTTGGCACACAGGAAGTCTGGAGCCCTCACACACAACTATTCACACCCACATCCACGCCTAGGGGCTATTCGCAACCGCTTCTTAGCCTAATGTGCATGTCTTTGGACTGTAGGAGGAAACATGAGTACCCAGAAGAAACCATCGCTTCTTTGTGTCACATGATCTACACACTCTATGATGATGTCTCAGGGTGCTACCACCCTGGGACTTCCCAGCCACAGACCCTTACACACGGTTTCTAGTTTCTGTATTATGCTAGATAATTAACATGCTAACAAATAGTTAGCTCCTTACAAGCTAGCTATACATTAATAAAAAGGCAAGCTACTATACCTTCTAGCATCGCACATCAACCGTAAAAACAGATACCAAAAGAACAGACAGCAAAATATTGTTGGAAAACTAACAGGCATACTTCTGTATCCTCTAGACTAGCTTAAGCTCAGTATAATATGGTAGCTGAACTTAAACGATCCTTTTGGGAAGGAAGTGAATACACAATCTGACACCACAAGAAGTCAGAGAGGGGAAAAAAACAATACGTTAGAGCTAATTTAACCACTACCCTGGGAAAGTAGTAACAGTCTCACTCTCTGGCTTCTACAAAAACCCCTTTACATTCCCATAATCCCACTGGATGGCTACCCCACTGAGTGTAAAAGTAAAACATAATTACAACAGCTTTATGCATTTCCAGGAACTCTTCCTGTTGGCTGAGATGGGGATGGATAGCATGCTGAGGGCTGTAAATGTTTATAAGCCAAAAGGTCCACACCCCCAGCAGCTTGTTTTAGCACAACATTGTTTTAATGGACTGAATGACACTCACACAGTTTTATTCGCACCTCAGGTGCAGGGTGGATAAGAGAAAGCAGCTTGGGTCTTTGAAGGTGATTTGAGGTATGCAGGTATCTCATACCTGCAAAAGGTGAGCGCAGTCTATGGTGTTCAGACAATGTAAATTGAGACCTGGAATGAAAACAAAATCAAAAAGTTCATCGTATATAGACCTACATCTATCATCCACCCCGAACATTCAAAGTGGCATTTTTCAGTGTCCCAGATGTTCAAGCATATTTGAAATGAACTACTGGACCATTGTCCAATGTTTGTGAGGTGTGACCAGCCATAACATTAAAAACATTACAGACACTTGCAGGTGAAGTAAATAACGTGGATTATCTCATTACAGTGGCACAAGGAGAGAGATGTATTAGGCAGCAGGTAAACAGTTAGTTCTTAACATTGACGTGTTGGAAGCAGGAAAAATGAGCAACAATTTGCACAAACGCTTAATCCTACTAGGCTTGGTGGGAGGTTGGAGCCTATCTCAGCCAACTGTTGGAGCCTATCTCTAGCCAGTACATCACCAGGCCAACACACACACACACACACACACACACACACACACACACACACACACACTACAACTGTGTACCTAGAGGAAACCCAGGACCTTCTTGCGCTTACGCCACTGTGCCTCCCTTTTATTGTTTTAATGTTATACACCTTCAACAGAAGTTACTAAAAAAAAATTAAATTGGCCTTTGTTCCTCTGGTGAACATTTAAACAAAGTTCCTGTAAATGCTCCTGTCTTCCTAAAGGTTCCTCATTAATCCTGTTATCCTGAAACCATCCAAGATTACAGTAAAATAGCAACCAAAAAGAAAACCTCCCTTATTTGTCAAGGTGCAAGGAGTAGAAATGACCAGGGGGATCAACAGCTCTTTTATCTTCGGTGTTTTTGACCCAGTAATGTCTCCATCATCGTCAAGTGGCCGGGGACCCACACAGGCCAGAGTCCAATCACTAAATATAATTTCTTTCTCTTTATCTGCCCTGAACCCAACATCATTTACTCACAGAGGTCACTGAAGTGAAATAGAATTGCTGATTGGTGAATTGATGTATAGGTTCCTTCTGTGAGAAATGCCATATGTCCTTTGAATCATGGGACTTGTAGAGTAACGCAGGCAGCAGTGATATATTGGCTGTTTTTGGAAATAAAATGAGTCATGGGAGTTGTAGAGAAACTAGACTGGCTCAATATTCTGTCTGAAGGATAGCTGCCAAAATCAGAACTCAGAGGGATTTGGGGGTTAGACACATTAATACACAGTTTAACCAGAATTCTGTTAGCCCCGTTCACCTCTAGCCAGCATCACTCTCAGTCAAGCACTGCTATTCCTCCAATCTGCAAACCTGAAATGTCTAAGCATGGCCATGCCTCCAATCTACAAACCCAACCTGCATTTGGCACCACTGTCCTCCCAATCTGGCAACTAAAACTAGTGTAGTAGGCCAATCTTGTAACCCAAATGGCATGCTGGTATACCTCCAACCTGGCAACATAAATGACAGCATGGTTGTACCTACATTCTGGAAACCATGCCAGCACTGTTTTTCTTCCATCTTGTATCTGTACACCCAAATCATGCAAGAGTTACCATGCCTCCAATATAGAAACACAGACTGTGTGAAAATACACATCTGTTCTGGAAATCCAAACTGTAAAGGATTTACTCTACTACCAATCTGGCACCCAAACTGCTTTAGCAGTGTTGTACTTCATTCATTCATTCATTAATTTTCTAAGCAGCTTAATCCTAATTAAGGGGAGACTGGTGCCCATCTCAGCCGACTCTGGGCGAAGGCAGGGTACACCCTGGACAGCTCGCTAGGCCATTGCAGGGCCAACACACACACACAACCATTCACATTCACTCTCACAACTAGGGGTGATTTGGAACAGCCAATTGGCCTACTGTGCATGTTTTTGGACTGTGGGAGGAAACTGGTGTACCCAGAGGAAACCCACGCAAGCACAGGGAGAACATGCAAACCCCACACAGAAACGGCTGAGCCCAGGAATCGAACCCAGAACCTTCTTGCAGATGTGCTAACCGCTGCACAACTGTTCCGCCCAGTGTCGTACTTCATTTCGAGAAACCTAAACTATTACAGCACAGCCATTGCTCCAATCTGGAAACCTAATCCTGGTGAAAATTGCTTCACTTCCAATAGAGCAGCCCAAAATGCTTCCCAACCAGGAAACTCAAAACAGAAATGAATAGGCATAGCTCCAATCAGGAAAACATAAATGGGAAAAATGACCGTAGTTGCAATCTGGAAAGCCCTATGGCTGTCCCCGCAATCTGGCCAACCCTTATTTGTAAATCTGTACCAAATTAACAACCCAAACTTGGCAATCACATCCATATTTCCAACCTGGCAACCCAGTTAACTGGTAAATTATGGATAATGGTGTCCCGATGCTACACCGCCCCAAACACCATTAAAAGGTTCGATATAAATATTAATGACTTGAAAAATTAAACAAGGACATCACATTTTAAATCCTGGTATCCTGACATATGAAAATGAAAATAAGTAAGTCCTGATTAATCTCATCTCTGATTCATAAATGCACATGCACATGCACTATGTTCGTTTATCAGCTGTGTAGTAAACAGACAGGAAAATCAAAGTGGCATATCTCGCCAGATTTGACACAATGAGAATGTGCAATGTGTGTCCAGGCTGCTGAATGAGTCTGGCATTGAGTCATGGTTTGGCAACCGTTAGCAGAGAAAATGGCCCTTTCATTTCAGCCCTGCAGTCGTTCAGAATGAGCCGAATTTATCTGTGTCAAACATTCTCCGGCTGTCGTTCATACTTTATCGCTCTCTCCCTCCATCTCTTGCTTCTTCTGGCCTCTCTTAAGCAGAGTATTGCAAAACCATCAATGGTCACTGAGTTTCAGCCGTCATTGCATCTAATGAAGGAACTGTAATATTGATGGCTTTCATTTTTAAGTCACTCACCGAACCCCGTCGGTGATTTTTACAGTCAAAGTCAAGTTTTTTGAAGAAAGCTGTTGTCTCTGTGTATACTGTATTAAGCCTGACATCATTTAATCATACATATTCCGAACCACCTTATCCTACTAGGGTTACGAGGAGGCAAGAGCCTAGCTCAGCCGACTCTGGGCAAAGGCAGAAAACACCCTGAACAGCTCGCCGTACCATCGCAGGGCCAACACACACAACCATTCACACTCACATTCACTTCAAGGGAACAGCCAATTAACCTAACATCCATATCTTTGAACTGTGGAAGGATCCCCAGAGGAAACCCACGCAAACACATGGAGAACATGCAAACTCCACACAGAACAGCCCTCACTGAGCCCGAGGCTCAAACCCAGGACATTCTTGCTGTGAGGCAGACTTGCTTACCACTACACCACTGTGCTACACCACTCGTTCCCCCAAAATACTCACTCACTCACTCAGTGGCCAAACCACATAATCCTATGAGGGGTCACAGGGAGGCTGGAGCCTATTTTATCCAACACTGGGCAAAGATGGGGTATACCCTGAACAGCTTGCCAGACCATCGCAAAGCCAGCATATGCCCAACCATTCACACTCACACCTAGGGTCAATTTGGAACAGCCAATTAGCCTAATATGCATGTCTTTGGACTGTTGGAGGAAACCAGAGAACCTGGAGAAAACCCATACAAGCACAGGGGCAAATGCAAACTTCACACAGAAACCCCCTCACCCAGGCCAAGACTCAATCCAAGGATCTTCCTGCTGTGAGGTGAACGTTCTAACCACTTCCCCAAAATAACTGAAATAACATTATCATTAGAGATTTTACTTCACCTAAATATGGATTTAATAATGGAATCTGCTTAATGTAGGGCTGATAAATTAAACCAAGCTTTTAAACCTTTTTTTATTATAATGTACATTGTGCCAACCAGTGTAAAAGGAAGCAGTCGCAAACTGTTGGTAAAGTGAGTGGGGTCAGATGTTGCCATAAAATTAGGTTAAGTTAACTTCATGCAAATGTAACCTAAACCTATGTCCTAACCAATGTGATTTGGAATAATAAAGGTCTAATGTAGGTCTAATTTTGTCAGGTTTCTTTTTGGAATACTTTCCATTCGGAGGCTCAAGGCAGCTATGCTTCCACCGTTGAGCTCTTGAGCAAGGCTCTTAATCCCATTGGCTCAACCTGTTCACTTCCCATCTAATATTGGACACAAACATAAAAATGGAAACTAGTTATATTACATCACCGTCTAAAAAAGGAGTCAAGTAGCCCAAGAAATACAACATGACAGTATTTTAAATGGTCTGCAGATCAAGCTAGTGAGGTAGTATATCTAGCCACCAGTAGGAGGCTCTCTAGTGTTATTACGTAAAAGGTAAACAGCCTGGAACACAGTATGGGGAAAAAAAAGTGTGCACTAACGAAGGAGATATAAATTATTTGTCATCGGGCATCAGATATTTCGGAGACATGAGTCACTGCATCCGTGTTGGATGTATGCGATAAAATCACACATTACCAGGCTGAGTTTCCGACAGACGTTCCCTGGTTTTGTTATTGTGGATTTCTGTGGGTTTGCAGTTTGAGTCACAAATGAAGTTTCCTCATTTTCACACGTTTATTTGATTTCAGAAACCTGGCTATAACATATTTTCTGTTTTCTCTCAGTTTTTACCATCACTGACTGAGGTCACTGTGGTTACGGGTTCAGTCTGCTCTCTTCTCTGTCCATCTTTCTTCATAAACAACTCTGATCCAATCACTGGTTTGGCTTTGCTCTTTCCTTTTTCTTTTTTTTTCTTCTTTTTTTTAAACATTCTTTTACTTTTTCCCTATTCCCTAAACAATATTTCCATATTGTTCTTCCAGAAATTAAGCCACAACTTTGTCTAGTACCACAGTACAAATAAATAATAATGTTATTAAACTAAAGAACTACTATCACTACAACTGGTAATAATAATAATAATAATAATAATAATAATAATAATAATAATAATAATAATAAACTTGTTGACTTCATTAAAAAGTTTGCTCGGTGACTCCCTTCGGAGGTGTGTGGGATCGAGTCGACAGTAGTGTATAATTCAGAGGCTTAACAGATTGACAAGCCATTGCAATCTGATGTAAGGTCTTTCACAAAGCAGCAAATAAAATACTTAATAATTTAAAATTATCATCTGCTGCCTCACAGCTCCATTGTCCTCATTTTTATTCTGAACTTGGATTATTCTCTGTGGAAACTAAAATTATAAATTAACTAATAAACAATTATATTATTCTATATCAATAAACATTGTTACAGCTATATATAATAATAATTATAATTATTATTATTATTATTTTACTTAAATTCCTTTTATATTGCACAATTTATATCAGAAGACAGATTTGCTAGCAAGCTAATAATTTAAGTTAAACTATGGTTTTGTGTCTTTAAGACCAAAAGCCATTGTTTATACACCATTTAAATTATTACTTTGTGTATCTATAATAATCATGTTTGCGAGCATAAAATGGGAGCTAAACGGGAAATATTATATTTCACAGAATGGCACCTACATGAGGTAAACTATTATAATGTAATTTAAACCATGAGCCAAGTCTGCTAGCAAGCTAAGTAACATGAGCAGAAGCATTATATTCTGTATTTTGATGCTTGCTTGTAAGCTGGAAAACATGCAAAGTATCATATTGTGTAATTAAAACATTAGTGCAAAATCAGCATTGAAATTTTAAATATATATATTTTTTTTTTTTTTTGCCAGCAAGCTAGCTAAAATGCAGTAAAATATTGCATTGTGAAATTATAAACAGGGAGCCTGTTTGCTAGCAAACTAGCTAAGTTGAGTGGCCATTTTTTTGTAACAAACTGTCTAATTTATTGTTCTGTCTGTTGTTTCAACTGAAACAATCATGTTTGCTAGCTTGAATGCTAATAGGAGGAATTATATTGTGTAATTAAAACCAGAAACCACACTTTTTAAGAATGCTATCTATATAAAGGGAACACTTATACTGTATATTTTGTAATTGGTTCATAAAACTGAGAGCCAAAGGTCCGCTGGCAAGCTAGGTATCATAAGCAGAAGTATTATATTCTATATTTCAATGCTGATTAGCTGGATTATAGTGTGTTGTTAAAACCAAGAGCCAAAACAAAAAGTTGCTATCATGCTTGCTGTAACATACATTATTATTTTGTGCATGTAAAACTGAGAGCCAAGGTTTGTTAACAATCTAATATGAGCTACATGAGCTAAAATATAACAATAATACCAATAGGTAAGTTTGCTAGCAAGCTAGATAATGTGAGGTAAACAGTTATGTTGTGTAGTTAAAAGTTTTGTAGAGATATATAATTGTGGCAATGTTATATAATCAAGTTTGTAATTGAAAGATCCAATTTGATTCAGGTCAACGGACAAAGTCCGGACTATTTCTGACTTAAGACGAGTCAATGAGGCCATGTTGAAGCAGCATTGAAACACAGTGCATGTTCCATGACTCTGTCCCACTCATTATGGCAATCCCATAATGCACTCTGATGGCCGTGAACTTGTTCATAATAGTGGCGGAGAAATATCAACAATTTGTGACCTTGTACAAACCTCACACAACGGCAAGGCAACAGAGGCACAGAATATCGTCCTCTCTTTCTTTCTCTCCCTCATTCTGTCTTCGTATGTCTCTCTCCCGCCTGTACAATCCCCATAGACGTGATTTGTGTTGACTGGAAGAGAACCGCAGGTTCTCCTTTGCATTTGCATTTCAGAGCGGCGCGCCGTTCCCGTGGCCTACATGTGACCTGCCAATGCTCAAATGAAAACCATTCATCTTTAAGTCTCATGGCCACAGAGCAGAGAAAGAAAAAAAACATTCTCAGGAGGAGATTACAGATATGAATCACCACAATGCTTTACGCAGGCTGCTGATGAATAGGAATATGAGACGATGGCCATCGGCTACATTTGCTGTCTCGCCGGAGACTGTGGTGTCTCTAAACGGATAAAGGTGGTCAGTCAATCTGAGAATGACTGTGGTTAACCTCCACTCTCTCCTCATCTCTTTCTTTCTCTTTGTCCTGGATCAACATCGAATCCATGTCACAAGTGTAGGAAGGTGAAACAAAGGTAAAGGTTCAACCGGTCACAAAGGCATATCGAGAACAGAGTGCAAAGAAGGCTTTCCAACACCAGGTTTACTAAGGCCACTCTTGAAAGAGATTGTCAGTTTGTCATCCCACACTGTTCCAAACACTCAGCTGTGTCACAAAAAAAAGTTTTTTAAGAAGGCTATTAAGCCCCCCTTCATTTCATGTTTACCATCTATTCCTGGCTGCCACCTAACACATGATTAATGGAATGCTTGGCCAGGGATAATAACATGCTTAGCCCATGCAAATCCAGCTTACTGATATTAATTGCAGTAATAAAGAGGTTTCTTATGACCTGGTGTCTAATTATAATAAAAAATATGTATAATTCCTCTTGTCTAAAAGCCTCTACATGAATTAAGTATCAGCTCAGTCCAGTCATATTCGTCAAAGGTCTAATAACCTGGAGGGAAAATCGATTCTAGTTACGGATGTAAGATTTTAGTGGTTGACAAACATTTTGCCATATGGAATGGTGTCACTAAGCAAGTAAAGGACTAAAAATAGGAGTAGATAACAAATGGACATTTTCCTTAAATGCAGTTAATCAGCCAGTAGATGTTTGGGGTGTGACGTTATCTCTTTAGTTATTGCATTCAGTTTTGAGCTGAAGCTGTAAGGCTTATGAGTAGCAGACGTTTATCGGAGCCAAAATGGTTTGCAGAAATATTCATTTCAGACTACAAGAGCTCCTTCTGTAATATTTCACAGACGTGAAAATTAAGGTTCAGGTCACAACCATGGCTTACCACAATCTAAAAAATGAGAATGTGGAATTTTTTGTAAAAGAAAAATTTACGTGGATGAGAGTATATTGCTGTTTGGGAAAAGCAGTACAGCAGTTGTGCTTGTCTCTGTGAAGAAAATGTAGCGTCTGTGCTTATCAGTTTTAGGAAAAAAGGAGGCGCTGTATCAAGGCTTGTCAGACTTAGTGAAGGAAGCATTTTTAATGCCTCTATTCTACTAAAGGAGGTGTGGCCTCTGTGCCAATAAATCCCAGGAATGGGGGGTGTGGAATCTTTTCCTGTCAGTGTCAGTACAGGAGGCGTGGCCCGTTGCCTATCAGTCCCAAGAATAGGGTGCATCAAATCTTTGCCTGTCAGTCTCAGTAAAGGAGGTGTGGCCTTTGTGCTCATCAGTCCCAGGAATCAAGTGTGTGTGGAATCTTTGCCTGTCAGTGTCAGTAAAGGAGGTGTAGCCTATTGTCCATCAGTCCTAAGGATAGGGTACATGAAATCTTTGATTGTCAGTCTCAGTTAAGGAGGCAAGGCCTTTGTGCCCATCAGTCCCTGGAATAACAGATGTGGCATCATCTTCCATTAGTCCCAGTAGAGGAGTCTTGGTCTCTGTGCCCATCAGTCCAGGAATAGGGGGCATGGCGTATTTGCCTGTCAGTCCCAATAAAGGAGGTGTGGCATTTGTGCCCATTAGTCCAAGGAATAGAGGGCAAGGCATCTTTGCCTGTCAGTCCCAGTAAAAGAGGCGTGACCTCTTGCCCATCAGTCCCAGGAATAAGAGTCGAGGCATCTTTGCTTGTCATTCTCATTAAAGAAGGAGTGGCCTCTTGCCCATCAGTCCCAGGAATAAGAGTCATGTCATCTTTGCCTGTCAATCCAAATAAAAGAGGCATGGCCTCTTGCCCATAAACCACAGAATTAAGGGGTATGAACTAATTAGCAGGGCTAACTCACACACAACCATTCACACCTACACTTAGGGGTGATTTGGAACAGCCAATTAGCCTACTGTGCATGTTTTTGGACTGTGGGAGGAAACCAGAGTACCTAGAGAAAACCCACGCAAGCACGAGGAGAACACGCAAACTCCACACAGAAACGCCCGAGACCGGAATTGAACCCAGGCCTTCTTGCTGTGAGGCAGATGTGCTAGCCACTGCACCACCGTGCCGCCCGTGGGCATAGCACCTATGCCTATCAATTCCAGTAAAGGAGGAATGGGTCTGTGCCCATCAGTCCCACTGAAAGATTTGAGGATTAAATTTGACCTCCATTGTTTTGTTATTGAGTTGCACCATTAATTAATGGATTGAAATAATACACATTTAAATAAAATCAAAATATAAACACAATACAGATACATTTTACACAGAACACTTGTAGCCCATTTGGTGATCAAGGATTCAATAGCTTCTTTGAAGATTGCAACATTTCTCCAATATCCAAATCTCTTTACCTGAAATGTTTTTATGTAATTAGAGACACTTAAAATTCCATCTGTAAGCCTGATATGAAATTAAGAGCTTTTTTTATTACAGCAGCCTCATACAGCAGTTCTTAGTGCTTTCGTATATAAGGTTGAGAGCTGCTTCAGAAATTCTGGCAAATGTTCCATTGTTCCTGACATTTAAGCTTCCGGCTGTATTATTAAAAACAATAATACTGCACAGAAGGCTGATGCAAAGATATCTGAACATGGTATTTTTCTTCTGACTAACGTTTGCATATAAATCAGAACCAAACAGAGCAGAAAAGAGGTTTGGATTTGACTATAAACTCAGCAATAAACACATCAATTGTGATTTTCAGTTATGATAAAACTCCTACTTATCTTCAATTTTTGTTATTTAAATCCAGCAGAGACTTTGCTCTGGATATGCTTTATGAACACACAAAATGCTTTTTCATGCATTCTGGGAAGGCTGTATTCCTGAAGTATAGACACGTCCTTGGTTGGCGTGGCGTTCTGGTGTCCATGGTATCTTGCAATGGGCTGGCAGGATGCACTCAAGTTCAAGTTGGAAACTGGAAACTAGGGTAAACTATATAAAATATTAACATTTTCCTCAGATGTGTTGATAAATTACTAGGAAAAGTAAATTTAGACTGCAAGTATACTTAGTAACACCCACCACTAACCGGATTTCCATGGTTTGCCCCATGAGAATCCCCATGAGAAGTGTCAACAGTTTTGAGTTCTAGAATAATGTCTGCCACAAAAATGGGCCATTCAAAGTAGCATCTTGTATACATTTTGTGATACAACAGAGCAAACTGACCAGGCAGCCAACCTCACTGAGTAGCATTATCTCTGTACATGGCTTCCCAGGATTTATTTCAGAACTTCCCGTTTTCCCAGCAGGTGAAACCGGTTCATCACACAAGAGATCCACATTCGATGAGTCATGCCGCACCATACTTCCTGTTGCAATGCATTATGGATCATCAATTGTCTGAGGAAATAACTGAGGCAACACCTGACTGGCCAGCTAATGAAAAAAAACATGGAAGTGGGAACAGCAAAGAGGAAAGCAAATGTAATTTAATTAATTTACCCAAATTAGAATTTCAACAATGCGCTGAGCCTTCAGGCAGAATCCGCGATTAGACAGCTGCGGGGAGGGGAAAAGAAGGAGGAGACATTTTAGGGGAATGTAATAAATTAAATTTTACGCTAAATCTAAATGAAGTAAGCTGTTGATTTTAATTCTTGGTGATCATACTTTTCATATTTCATGAAGATGGCTGAAGCATGTATGACTATGTATGGTAGGGCGGTACACCTTGACTTGTTTCAAATTAATGCTGCGTTTATTCTGCAGTTTTCATTAGACTTTTTAATGAGCTTTGATGCCTGCCCTGGGCTCAATCCCAGCTGATCTAAACTGAATATTCCTCTTAACAGGGAAAGAGGGGAAAAAATGCTAAAAGTGGCTCCACACAAAATGTTTGAAACCTACTTTGATATTTGCTTGTAAATGTAAAGCAAAAAGCTGAGGTTAACTGTATTTTCTTCATGTTGGGTCTCTTGCTTGAGTGAGATGTAAAAAAAAAACGTAAGAGTTTTAAAGGTGCACCATGTAATATTTTGGATCTGTAGAATGATCTATAGCAAAAATTGAATACAGTATTTTTGTATACATACTACATGGGAATGGTTTGATTAGTTCGCTATCAAGGGAATAAAAACATTATTCTGACAGATTAATGCTTGACTTGAAAGGACAGACACTCACAGTTTGTCACGGTCACCGGCGATGTCATGGTTATCATGCTTTGATAAAAAGAAAAAAAAGCATAAAAATCAGATTTTAGGTACTTTTCTTGTGTTTCCATGTAGTATACACTAAACTCTGAAAGAGTAGGAGGCAGCATGGTGGAGCAGTTTTTTGTACGTCGACCTCACAGCAATAAGGTACTGGAGTTCACACTCACACATAGGGGTAATTTGAAACAGCTATTTACCCTATTGTGCATGTCTTTGGACTGTAGGAAGAAACCAGAGTACCCAGAGGAAACCATCTGAAGCACCGGGTGAACATGCACTACACCACCATGCCACCAGTTTAGGAACCAAATTTTGTAAAATGAAGGATCACAATTATTATTTAGCAAGAAAAAGGCAAGAGAGCATGAACGTTAGTACTTGGAGGTATGGTACAGGCACATGATTGCCAATGTACCATGGGAGGGCTAAGAGAGGGGCATTCAGATAGTTATAATTAACTAAATATAAAATAGTGGACAACATCACAAGTATTGATGATTCAGTTCAATTCAGTTTTATTTGCATAGCGCTGTTTACAACTTACATTTTCGCAAAGCAGCTTGACATAGTAAAAACAAATCTGATAAAGAATTTGAACATCAGGACGGATCACAGAATTCAGAGAACAGAAGGATCACGATCACTGGTCTCTCAGAAGTAGCATGTGTATCTAAATGAATATAAATGATGATGATTATGATTTTAATACATACATGTGCTTAGAACAATAACCTAGAAAACTCTTGTTCACCGACACACCGACACATACAGATTGAGGCTGTTACGATTTACTCTCATTATGTCAATCTAGGATACAAACAGAACAGCAGGCGAGTAAAACTCATCCTCTTACTTTGAACGCCAGCAGTGGATAACCAACTCTTCTCTAAATAAGCTTTATCACTTTAAGCACATCTTCATTACTGCCACTACGGTATCGAACACTACGTTTGCTGGGTGAGACCAAATGGAATGAAAGAAGGATAGGAAAATGAGGGAGAGAGGAAGAGAGATCATTTGGATTGGCTGTGTTTAATGAATCTCTCCTACAATGACCAATCTAACGTTCTCTCTTTCTGACAGGAAATATGGACAGATGAAGGAAAGAAATTCATTTGTTTGGACTTGATTAAGCCTAAGGGATATGTAAGAGACAGAACGGAGGAAGGATTTGTGCTGATGATGAACTAATACAGACGAAAGAAACAATCAATCACAGCATGTTTTCTGAACAAGCTGCTAATGTAAGCTTCATAATCCCGACACGGTGCAGCATGCATGATTGACTGTATGGGAAATTAGACTGTGTGTGTTTGAGTGTGTGTGTGTGTGTGTGTATTGGTGCCAGAGCCATTATTTTTTTCTACTTGTGTAGGACTGAGCCTTTCAGACAGATATTTTTCATAGCACATACACTGATTCAGATTAGAAAACCTAAAGATATTGAACACTGCCCTAAACATGCACATCTGGATGACATTATCGACAAAATTTAGTGCCTCCTTTCTCCAAAACACAGCGTGATGAAGATCAATAATTTAAATGAGCATTAAATATGTAGTCTAATTTTTAAAGTACAGCCTTGGAATCAGTAAAAAAGATGAGACTTAACAACCAATGATGGTGGCACATATCCAGAGGTGTGTACTGTTTTTGTGATCCGGTGGGTTGGTAGAGAGAACTGCAATGCAAGCACAGAGATGATGCGTAATCAAATTACTTTGAGGATAACCAAGTGACTGAAGAGTGCATGCAGGAGACAGACAAAGCAAAAAAAAATTGTGTGTGTGTGTGTGTGTGTGTGTGTGTGTGTGGGTGCAAATCTCTCCAGCAGGCTGAGTGTCTCTCAGCACTGGAGGCTGAAAGGATGTTATTATCCACAACAAATCCAGTACATGAGGACAAGAGAGCAGTGTGTTTGTGTGTGTGTGTGTGTGTGTGTGTGTGTGTGTGTGTGTGTGTGTGTGTGTGTGTGTGTGTGTGTGTT
>JBCNYH010000011.1:15895125-15907068 GCA_039654325.1 Tandanus tandanus | reverse complement strand
AAATTTCCTTTGGAAACGGTTGTGTGGACGTCTTGTGCAATGTCCATGAAAGGGTTTTGTGTGTGTGTGTGTGTGTGAGTGTTTGTGAAAATGTCCAGGAGCAAAAGCAAGTGTATGTGTTAGACAGAATGACAGTATGAGAAAGAGAGTTTAACAATTAACTCTGGTTTTCTGGTGGGTACCGACTGTCACCATGAATTAATTATTGGGATTGAGGTGGTGTACTGATTAGCACGTCCGCTTCACAGCAAGAAAGTCCTGGGTTCAAGTCCCAGGGTCAGCGATAATGTTTTTGTGTGGGGTTTGCATGTTCTCCCCATGCTTGCATGGGTTTCCTCTGGTTTCCTCCAACAGTTTAAAGACATGCACCTAATGGTTGTTTGAAATTGCCTCTAGGTGTGAATGGTTATCTGCGATAGACTTGTGAGCTGTTCAGGGTGTACCCCACCTTCGCCCAGAGTTGATTAAAATAGGCTCCAGCCTCTTGTGACCCTAAGTCACAAGTGGTTTAGCAAATAAATGAGATTAAGTGATTCAGCAAATAAATGAATAAATGAATGTTGGCAAATTTGTAGATAATCACTCCACTCTGGGAACCAAGGTTTTCAAGTAAATCAGTGCGTGAGTGGAAAAACTTTGTATTTGTCTTGAAATAAATGTTTTGGGCAAAAGCATAATATAGTAATATATTCTTAATGACTTGGTTATATTTTTTAGATGAGTAACATTCACCACTTTATTTTACTAGGGTCCATCATAGGGCCAACACACACAACCATTCACACTACCTTTACATCTACGGGCAATTTGGAACAGCCAATTAGCCTAATGTGCATGTCTTTGGACTGTAGGAGGAAACTGGGTTACCTGAAGGAAACCCACACAAGCATGGGAAAAACATGCAAACTCCACACAACAATACCCTTACCGGGCTCGATACTCGAACCCAGGACCTTGTTACTGTGAGGCTGATGTGCTAATCACTATGCCACCATGCAGCCCAGATGAGTAACTTATTTTCATATATCAATAGTATTTGGATGAGATTTTTAGTACAGACCAATGATACAAGTTTGTATCAGGGTGATTGGAAAAAGCCACAGGTCACATCATTGGGAATAAAATGTAAGAAAGACACGTTATTATATTTTCAAACAGCATGTTTCACATTTACATTTATCACGACCCTAAAGCAGCTAGAAAAACATAGACTCCCAGTGGAACAACAATGTTAATTAACTCCACCTAATAACACGCAGCCTGAATGGGTATCAAGGAAGCTAAAGACAGTCATTTTGACAATTTATTGCCTTTATTAAATTTTTCTTTTCATATTTATAACTCTAAACTGAGCAATTTACCAATTAGGAACTCAGGAGAATCACAAGTGGTTATTGTTCCCCCCAAAGAGCCCTGTTATAATGGTTATGTAATAAAGTGTGGGGCAGGCCATAGACTGAATAGGAAACCTGGGAATTTCCAAACCTAAAATGCAAAATATAAAACTTGAAATTGAGTCATAACACATTTATGTGAGACATATTTAGACAAGTACATTATGCCATTTAGTTCAGTGGTTCGCCATCCCTGTTAAATGTGAAAATTATTAAATAGATCACATCTGAAAGAGAGTGTGGTTGTGAGGAGAATTTGGAAGTTATCCTGAATAACAAAATGTAACCAGTGTGGTAGTGGTTCAGTGTACTCATGTATTCCTGCACTGAGGAATGGAGGTTACAATGCTGTGATTTAGGGTGAGGCCAGGGGAAAAGCTTTTTTCAGAGGAAATGTTTGAGAAGTCACAAGCTCTAAGAATCCTTGTATTAAAGACCCTGATTGAGTGAAATAATCAAATAAACAACCTAAAGGTAAGGTAAGGTAAAGTCTGTTGGGGTTTTACACCCGAGCCTACTGGCTCCTCAAGTCAGAGTTTATTCCCGGGTTCCTTAGCATGTAGCAACTAGGAGTTCAACTCCTCCTGGATGTAACGCTAGTCCATAGCAGGTTACCTTCCCAGGATTTTTAATGGTACCCATTTATACTGCTGGGTGGACAGAGGCACACTTGTGGTTAAGGCCTTGTCGAGGGGTCTTAGCACGGTGGAGGTCACGCATGTAGTGCAAAGAACCTTGATTACACACCATGGATAATGTAGCAGATACGGTCTATAGGTACTGGCTTTAATTACCCATGTGCTCTTCTTATAATATGTAAGTCCTAATATGTTTTGCTATTAGAGTTCCATAATATTAGCATGTTCACTGGCACTACTTTTAAATCTATACAGTACATGAACTAAAAATTCTGTGACCTTGATTTTGACCTTTTAAGGTCACTCGAGGTCAAAGGAAATTATCTGAGTTGAGAGTCCATATATGGTTTCCTGTTAGTCTTCCATCGTAACGGAATGTGTATCAGCACTTGTTTTGGAATTATAAGCACTCTAATTGTCAAAATTTTGTGATATTGCGCTGACCTTGACCTTTAACTCAGCCATTCCAAAATCAAATATTCTCTGCGACTTAGGTAGTGTAGTGTCGGCTCCAAGTTTGGTGAATATGCGTGCAGGGGTGTGGTCATTTTGTTTAGAGTCAAACTGACAAACAGACTCACAAATACTGGTGATTACAATACCGCTGTCAAACCTCTGTTTAGGGTGGAGGTAAAAAATAAATGCATCTTAATTTGTAATTTGAAAAAAGCAAACAGTCAGCTCATATCGTGACTAACCTTGGAACTGTGACACCATCACAAGCCTGCTTATAACTTTCTCTGGCCAGAATGAATAAGCGTAAAAATTAAAACAAATGTTGTGAAAACACAACAGTTGGCAAAGGGCAAAATGGACCGAATGGAACCCATACAGACATACACATACGCACACACACACAAACCAGGGCAGGTTAGTCATTTGGAAATTTCTTGCAAAAATCGTCCAGATGTGACCTTCAACTCTTTTTTATTGTTGTTTTTACCAGTGTTTTATAAAGTGAGTACATCAGGGGAAAATGGAGTGAGTCAGAGCTTGAAGGGGAAAAAAATAATCCAATATGACTTTGTGTCAACACAGAAACTTTGGTGGCACTTGGCGATGAGTAGCAGCGCTCCTTTTTGTGGCAGCTGTGGAAGTGTATTGTGGGAAAATGAAGATTGGAGATTGAGGGAGTGAAGGAAAGAGAGACACACAGAGAGAGAGAGGGAGCAAGATAAACAAAACTGGCAAAGCTGAGCATTTGTTGCATTTATCCTAAAGCTTATTTTCACCACCACTACAAAAAAAGTTTCAATGATGGAATTGTAATCACTGGAAAAAATATTTCTGTCCATTGATTTAATTCTCACTTTGCCTATAACAATATCCTGACCACATCCTTGCATGGATTTTCACCAAACTTGGGTGGGGACTCTACCCCAGAGATGATATGATTTTGGAATGTCAAGGTCAAATGGGATGGTCTGGGCAAGGTCACATAATGTTGGAAATAGACTTTTCCCCATGTTAAAAATTTTAAAAAGTGAAATATACCCATAAATTCAGGGAGGGATGGGATAAGAAACCATGAAGACACTTTCAAACACCATAATCCCCCCAGCCTTAAGTGACCTCAAAAAATCAAAATCCAGCCAATAGGATTTTGAGTGCCAATAGACATGCTGTTACTATTGACCACTAATAGGTGGTCGGAGGGACCATGTTAAGCCCCAGGCTGCTTATCAGAAGGTCAGAGCTTCAAGCTCCAGTCCCACCAAGATGCCACTGTTGGAGCAAGACCCTTAACCTTCAACCGATCTGTTGTATAAATGAGATAAAAATGTAAGTCATTCTGGATAAGGGCATCTACCAAATGCCATAAATGCAAAGGTAATATTTAATCATATATAGAAACTTCAAAAGAAACAGTTACTTTTGACCTTGAGTGACCTAAAAAGGTAAAAATCCCAGCCATTCTGTAAATCCTTCAAATGAGAGAATTTTTTCACCAATTTGGTCATGTTCATGTACTATAAGACATACTGTAAGACAAGCACATGGGTAATTAAAACCAGTACGCATATAGTAGGGCCTATTTGATACATTATCCAATACACTGTATGAGTCCTCCTCTAGTTTTGAATTTGTTCCCTTGCTACTCTCATTAGCAGTAAACCCAGAAAGAGTGTTTATGAGCAGACTTATTTGTTAGTTATTTATTTGCTTGTCCAGCGAGTAGGGCGAGTGTAAACCTGATGTAAAAATAAATAGCAGCATGAGCAAGGTGATGAGAGTTGTTAGTCCTCAGCCGCCTCAAGATACAAACATTCATTTCACAATTCGCAGAGCATCGACAGATTCAAGGGCATTCAGTCCCAAGAAGACCAGCCAACACGCACACACACACACACACACACACACACACACACACACACACACACACACACACACGCACACACACAGAAGTTACATAGTGTTTTCTAAAACAGTCAGCATGCCCTTTAGCCAACAGTCCATCATTTGTATCGGTAAAACCAATACAGAGGACTTTTCTGGAAAAATTATGCTTTATCTTTAAACTGGTCAAAACCAGACAAATCAACCTTACAAGACCTTGCAAACATATGACAATTCTACAGATGGGTGCTCAATTTAAAGAAAATCAGACAATAGCATTATAATATTCTATTTGTTCTCATGGTTCAGCTCCACTTGTCTTTTGGTGCGAATCGTCACCGTGAATTGGTACAAAGTTCTTCTTACTGATTACCTTTAACCTGTAGATGAAACTTTGTTATCTTGATGGGAGTGGTCTTTCCCTGGACGACTCCGCCCCATCCACAGAGCAGGTGGTATGACTGAATGGTTTGATCTGGATGAAACTGATATAAACCCTATTCTGTTGTCATCACAAGCCACACTGAAGACTGTTGGGAAATTTTGTTTTAGGCAAAACCCTTATCCTAAGTAAGTACCCTGGGAACAGTCCCCCAGACAGAATGTTAATGTTTTTTTCTCTTCCAAATAAAAGTTTGTAAATTAAAATAGCTAACCCATTTCTCTTACACAATGGATTTGGCCCATCTACACTTAATTAATTGTTAATAAGAATTTAAGTAGATTTAATATGACCTGAAGTCTAAGAGACTTTTTTCGAAACAAATCAGAGAAAGAAGTTTAAACTTCATCTAATCGCTGAATGAAATGAACCGCTATCACATCATCATCTGTCCATTTCTTACGTTCTCCTCACGGGACCTTCGAGCTGCTCACTTCATCTCCATCTCTTCTAATGATTATGATCTCCTTGTTCATCGTCATTTGTGAAGTTAATCATGTAATATCGCAGATGTCTGTTTCGGGCTGTAAAAAGAACTAAAATGGATGACCGTGAACACCTTTGACTGCCATTTGGACACGTTGGAATTTGTCTTCGTTTGCAGATGTCACATGAGACTGGAGGTTGCACAGTGATCATGTATGCAAATGGTGAAGGCCATGGTTTCCTGCAAGATTTCTCCTTGTTCTTTCTTTCTGGGTCCATTATCTCTGGCTTGAGGAGCATCCAAGTCCTTGGCCATACTCGAGGCAGCTAATGGAATGAGGGATGGGAGATTGCCACAACAACATTGCCATGGCAGAGTTTGCCTGCACCCAATGCCAGGGTTGATGGACATTAGCAACACACAACCAGAGTACCAGCTGCCGGTCTGAGAAGCCATGTGGAACTAGACTCATTCTTCAGCACCCAAGAGGGAATGAACTGTCAAGATATGTTTCATTCCTCTCTGTCCATCTCTCTGTTTTTCTCTCCATCTTACATATTAAATTTGATTTCTCTCTCTCTCTCTCTCTCTCTCTCTCTCTCTCTCTCTCTCTCTCTCTTTCTCTGTCTTTCTTGTCTCACCTAATTTCATGTCTCGTTTCCAAGCATCAGTCAAGATTACGCTATACGTTTTCACCAAGTCCACTAAAAGGAAAAGTGGCCCCATCTGCCCAGACATAGTATTATGCCTCTGCTAAGAGGCATCAATACTAAAGTAAAAGAGATGAACATGACTGCTTGCAAGCTGTCTATTCTCTCAGTCCCTATTTTCTGTCCATCTATTTCATGCTGGCTTCTTTGAGTATCATTTCATGGTATCCTCTAAATGTGAACGAAGGACATTTATCACTTAAAACACTACAAAGTCAAAAGACTTCTTACAGTGCGGGAATAGTGAGAAACATGCATAGGTGTTATTGAAGTTTTTCTGGGGGGTTATAAACTTTTAACCCTACCTCACAGTATAAAAAATTGGCAAAGTTTGGGATTGTTTAATGGATATATCCTTCACCAATATTCCTAGAACACCAGGGTACACTGAGGCACAATCTGATTAACTTTGATCCTAATACAAATAATGTTTATGAACTTAGTAAGTACCCTTGGTCTGTATTAATGCACCCAACCAGCTTAATGACTTTCCTTATGGTAATACAATAAGTTAGCTATCTTTTTCATTCATTCATTTGCCAAACCACCTAATCCTACTAGGGTCATGAGGAGGCCGAAGTCTGTCTCAGCAGACTCTAGGTGAAGGCAGAGTACACCCTGAACAGCTTGCCAGGCCCAAAGGCTAACACTTACAACCATTTACATCCACACTCAGAACTAGAGGAAATTTGAAACAGCCAACTAGCCTATTGTGCATGATTTTGGCTTTTGGGAGGAAACCAGAGTACCTAGATGAAACCCATGCAAGCACAGGGAGAACCTCCAAATCCACACAGAAAGCTCAGGACACCCAAGCTCAGGACTCGAACCCAGGACTTTCTTGCTGTGAGGCATGCTAATCACTATGCCACCATTTGGTACCTTTTTAACCTAGTTGATAAGTTGGTGTAGATTCTCAATCTTCCAGGTCATGGTAATCCTAAAAAGCTTGGACTTCTTTATGTGGTTTTTTGAAGACGTTTCACTTTTAATCCAAAAAGTTTCATCACTGACGAAGCTTTTTGGATTAAAAGCGAAACATCTTCAAAAAAAAAAAACAACAACAACAACAAAAAGAAGTCCAGGTGCCTCGACTCAAGCTTTTTAGAACTAGTTGATAAGGTTTTTTTTGGCAACCAAATCTTGGGCCTTGGAGTTTCAATTACCAAGTGTGCTGTAACATGAATTTGTCCACCTCTGCAATAAATTTACTGTTTTGTCAAGATTACCTGCATTTGTACACTCACAGAGATACATTGAATAAACATAAACTGTGGATAAATGCTTTTAAATAAGCACATGTAGCCACATTTACCAAGATTTGCAAGATCAGAGCAAGCAAGGTAAAGTTAATCTATAGTAGCCTGCAAGCATAAGACGATCAACAAATTGTCTTTCTGACAATACCCAAGAAAACATACAAGCCCCAAAAGAAAAGGAGAGAGATTGTACATGGGGCACAAAAAGACACAAAGAAGAGGAAATACAACAGAACTATAGCTTATAAGCGTTCCGCAATCAACCTACTGTCTGCCTGCCAATACTAGAGTCAGCACGAGAATATATCTGAAGGACTGATGGAAAGAGATTGGGGTATAGAGAAGATAGATAGTAAACTTCTTGGGACCTCACTGGCTAAAGTGGAGACAGATGGAATGTCCAGATTGCTAGCATTACCCTGCTCTTTCTCTAGATCATGAGTCTTCATCAGGCTAATCACACCATGGATGACTCCATCTTACATTTGGCTTTGGCAAGCTTTCCCACCCTCCCTTGTTATTTTCCTTGCTGCTGGGTTCTGGCCTACATAAACCCAGAACTGGAATCCCTACAAGTTCAAACACTGTGCATGTGTACCTGTGGAATAATAAAACTTTAGTACTGCTTTTTTAATTTCATAAAGATGCTAAGATATCTGAACAGCTGGTGTTTCTACTTTTGCATATGAAATTCAGGGGTGCATCACCAAAGTTTGACATATCAGACTCTGGGTACCTTAACATAAGATTACGGTAAGTCAGCTATACCATGTGTCTGCAGTAATTCGAAATGTATAACTTGCTGAAGATTTAATGTGGCAAAGTGTTCAAATATTAATAATGTTCATCCAGTGTACAGCTAATGACTCTGGGGCCGGTGGTGTAATATTTAGGGTGCTGGGCCCATGATTGAGAAGTTGTGAGTTTGAATCCTGTCAGATCCCCACCGTGCTAAGATCTCTGGCAAAGTGTCCATCTGTCCACTCAGTAGTATAAATGGGTACCAGTTAAAAAAATACTGGGAAGCTAACCTGTGATGGACTAACATCCCATCCAGGTGAAGTTGGAGTACTAGTTGCTTCATGCTATGGAAACAGGGATAAGCTTTGGCCTGAGGAGTAAGTGAGCTCAGAAGTAAAAACCCCAGGAGTCTACCTACCTTTTACCTATACAGCTTATGTCATGGGCTAAAAATGTCATTCTAAGGAATGCTACGGTAGCATTGCTTCCCCACGTCTCCAGCATCACTGGTTGATCTTGAGCTTGGTTTCTTTTCCATATGGATTTCCACATGTCCTTCTCACAACAGTGTGAGCTGTTTCCAGGATCTCTAATTTCATCTACCCACTGAACATGTCAGCAAGTGAACATGGAGCCCTGAGATAGACTTGCATCCCTCCCAAGGTGTATCCTTGCATCGCACCCAGTGTTTGGGTTCTAACCTGACTCTGACAAGGATAAAGAGATTATACAAGATGTAGACCCTAATCATACCACAATAACCCTAAAGCTACTCCACCCCTGAGAAAACATGGAGCCCACCAAACAAGACATCAACATCAAATCATGGTGTCGACATCATACACCATTTTTCATGAATTCTCTCTTTTCTCAGTGCCTTAGTTCATGGTTTGTTTGGAGTTCGCTCCATTTGCTTTGGTTAGTCATGACACGTGCTTTTGTCTTTCTTCTTGTCCTGTCTCTGTCTCTGACTTGTCATTGTTGTGTTTCCTGACTGTTTCCTGGTGTTTTGTAAGTCTTTGTTTTGTAGGCCATCGATTACTCTACCGTACATTTCTATCTTCACAAACTCTTATCATCTTATTCATCTCAATTCTTTCTGAGCTCTCATTCTGATTTTTTTGGCTCTGATTGCTATTAACTGCATATTTCAAGATTAGACCAATGCCTGTATTATTTATGATTATAGATATTCCTAATATACAGATGTAGGCAATTCCTAAATATGGAGCGCCCCATGAGGTTTGGGTGGGCTGTTTTTTCTGGTTCATTTTTATACTGCGACCCTAATTAGGATTAAGCGGTTCAGAAAATGAATGAATGAATGTTTAGCCGTCAGTGACATTCACACTCAGACTCAGATACACACACATTCAGACAAATATCAGTGATAGATTATGGTTGCAGTGTAAATTTTATTGTATTAATCAGAAAAACTTGGAGTTTAAATTCTGAACCAGACACAGTATGTAATAATATTGTATGGCAAAACTCCATGAGTGAACAAGAGTGGATCTGACTTCAGCCTCAAGTAATGATTAAATTAAACTGAGAATACTTCAGTTAAGTGTTGAGACCTTTCCTTTAGTTGAACAGTTGAAGTATATTTGAATCTTATTTATTAATTAAGTTATTTATTCACAACTCCATCCAATTACAAAACGTCGGGGAAGAATGCTGACTACTGTTATCACCGAAAAGTAGGACAGACTGCAATAAAACCCTCTCAGTGAATAAGGAGAGCTTATAAACTAGTAGCAATTTTTACGGATGGAAAATAGGCAGTTTTTAAGATTGTATCGCACAGCAGGTTATTAAATATAGCTGCCTTTTTGCTCTACCTTCCACTCTCCCTCACTTCCAATACAAAGTTTCCGATAAGTTAGGCTACCTTTTAGGCGAAACACTAAGAACTAATAAAATCTGATATAAAAGTATAAAAGAAAACATCTTTTTTTATTATTATTTTAATTGCTCTCCTGTGGTAGGTATTTCACTCATCTCATCACGCGCTCATTTGCCAAACCGCTTAATCCTACTAGGGTCATGGGTAGGATGAGCAAAAGCGGGGTACACGCTAAACAGCTCACTAGACATACAACCATTCAGACTCATACTTACACCTAGGGGCAATTTGGAAAAGCCAATAATCTTTGGACTGTGGAAGGAAACCGGAGTACCCAGGGAAAACCCACTGTTCATATATCATCAAACATAAGCAAATGTATAATTACTATGCATGGTTTGGGCAGCACAGTGGCATAGGGGTTAGCACATCCGCCTCACACCAAAGGGTCCTGGGTTCGAGTCCAGTGCTCATGAAGGAAGTTTCTGTGTGGAATTTGCATGTTCTCCCCATGTTTGCATGGGTTTCCTCCGGGTACTCCAGTTTCCTCCCACAGTCCAAAGACATGCATATTGGGCTAATTGGCTGTTCCAAATTGCCAGTAGGTATGAATGTGAGTGTGAATGGTTGTCAATGGTCTGGCGAGTTGTTCAGGGTTTACCCTGATGTCGCCCAGTGTCGGCTGAGATAGGCTCCAGTCTTCACACCACCCTAATAGTAATAGGATTAAGCGGTTTGGCAAATAAGTGAGTAAAATATATTAATTTAACATATAAATAATTGTCACTAAAATAGAATAAATAAATAAATAAAATAGACTGTCCCTACAGCTCAAAATCAAATATTAATTTTCACTGTTTTAAAGTTGTTCTTTGTCAATTCTACTTTAGCTATCTGACTGAATAAACGTTTAATTTTTTTTTTTTTTTTTTTACTCTGCACTGTCAGCCAGGTCTCAATAATGAATACCAACAACTGCAGCAGAATGCTTCTAGTGTATCATGTATTAGATGGCTCACTTGCTAGGGTACTAAATACATTTGTAATAGCGGTTCACTGAGATTTGCCAGCTTTGATTAAGCATATAGCAGGTCTATTTCCTGCGATCTATTCGTATACAGACAGAGCAAAGAATAAAACATGACATGGACAGACATCTAACCTCACACTTGGGAACAATTTGTGAATGACAGGCAAGAATGGAGGAGTGTGATCAGAACCTAGATGCTTTCAAGAACAGTCATTATCATCTTGATGGACCACATATAATGATTCCAAAAAATAGTGTTAAATAAAAATGTTGGGCAAAGGCTACAAGATGGTCCTGGGTTCTAGTAACTGGAGAACCCAGAGAAAACCCACTGTTCATATATCATCAAACATAAGCTAATGCATAATTACTATACATGGTTTGGGTGGCACGGTGGTGTAGTGGTTAGCATGTCCACCTCACAGTAAGATGGTCCTGGGTTCAAGTCCTGGGCTTCCTCCAGGTACTCCGGTTTCCTCCCACAATCCAAAAACATGCACATTAGGCTAACTGGCTGTTCCAAACTGCTCCTAGCTGTGAGTGTGAGTGTAAATGGTTGTATGTGTGATGGACTGGTGAGCTGTTCAGGGTGCACCCCGCCCTAGCCCAGTGTTGGCTGAAATAGGCTCCAGCCTCCCCGCGACCCTAGTAGGAATAAATGGTTTGGCAAATGAGTGAGTGAGTATTTTGGGGGGAAATTTTGTCATTTGGGCGGCATGGTGGCGTAATGGTTAGCACATCTGCCTCACAACAAGAAGGTGCTGGGTTTGAGTCTCAGTCCTGGTGAGGGTGTTTCTGTATGGAATATAATGTAGCGCCTCAGATTGCACATACCCAGTAACTTCAGTGCAGTGATGTATTTTATTGACTAAAACATTGACTGGACGGATTTCTCCGAAGTCATTACACACCTGTCCTCAGCTCCAGACGTTCTCTGTTGTTTTCTAAATGACACCTGTTTCACAACTGCAAGCGAAAGACTCTCAGCGTGCGATTTGCCTGTCAAATGGAATTACATTTCATGATGAGGGTTACACTGTGCTGTGTGTGTGTGTGTGTGTGTGTGTGTGTGTGTGTGTGTGTGTGTGTGTGTGGGTGTGTGTGTGTGTGTGTGTGTGT
>JBCNYH010000011.1:15882052-15895025 GCA_039654325.1 Tandanus tandanus | reverse complement strand
CTCTCAGCGTGCGATTTGCCTGTCAAATGGAAGTACATTTCATGATGAGGGTTACACGGTGCTGTGTGTGTGTGTGTGTGTGTGTGTGTGTGTGTGTGTGTGTGTGTGTGTGTGTGTATCTGGAGGAGTTATAACCTGGCAAGTGAGATTTACCAAATCATCTCAGATGTCTTGAACCCCTCAGACAAGCTCCACTGCCTGTCAAGAGAACAAAGTATAAAATATTAAAACTTTAAATGCAGCTTTTCTTCTGCAGCTTCTTCTGCCTGATTGCAGTAGTTCCTTGACATTACCTATGTAGGAAATGTGTAGGAAATTATGCTTGTGAAAGAATCAGTTTGTGCGCCAATAAAAAGTTGGTGGCTATAAATGTCTGCCTGTTATTTTTCATTTTTCTCTTTCTGCTTCTTGAATGGGGCGGCATGGTGGCGTAGTGGTTAGCATGTCCGCCTCACAGCAAGACGGTCCTGGGTTCGAGTCCCAGCTAGATGAGGGCATTGCTCTGTGATGATTTGCATGTTCTCCCTGTCCTTGCATGAGTTTCCTTTGGGTACTCCGGTTTCCTACCAAAGTCCAAAGACATGCACGTTAGGCTAAGTGGCTGTTCCAAAGTGTGAGTGTGTGTTGGCCCTGTGATGGACTGGAGAGCTGTTCAGGGTGTACCCTGCTTTCGCCCATCATTGAAAAATCATACCATTAATTCAATAATGGTTGAAAGTTTTGATTCATGACTTAAATTTAACAGTAATGCTTGTGGATGTTAACTCCAATGCTCCTGCTATTAATGAAATTCTCCATTTTTTCAGCATCCAGTTTATGAAAAATTTGCCACTCAGAGTGGTGCAAGAGCTTGTGTTATTTCAGGCTTTACTGTGCTTGTACATCACACATGACATATGGAGTCAGGGATCAGCTTTAAGTCTTAACCTTAAAACTGGAGTCCGGAAGATTCACCTATTCTGTCTCTATAAATCACCAGCCTCAGTCTGACATCGACTTGGACACATATTGGACCCATGCAGGTTTGTTTTTTCAGTATGTGCCTCATAGACAAAAAACGATGGAGTGTTTTTTGTTAAGTTACTGAACTGAATGTTAGCCTTCTAAGATCTTTTTGTTAGATTCTACCTCAGAAGATATAAAGGGACAACTTGAAATACTAACAGAATGCTTTATATAATATGAGGAGGACATTTCATAAGATTTAAATACTAATTTTCACGATCAAATTAACCATTCCCTTAAATACTATTTATTCATATCAGAAATTGTATATATGCTATATAATTAAATTTTATTTGGGTATGACATACTCAAGAAACACCTATTATATCTATTTAAAAAGTATTCACTATTTTTTCCATTACATTCCAACATTCACCATCAAACACCAAGATTCTTTATTATAACCCCAATATTCTCCAACAAAATAAGAATATTTCCAATTACAATGCCACTATTCCCCATGATACCACATCATTCTTTTGAAACACCAACATTTTTCATTATAACCCCTTAATTCTCCAGCAAAACACCAATATTTACAATCACATGCCACCATTCACAATGATACCTCATCATTTTACAGTAAATAGCAACTTTCCCTCAAAACCACTGATATTTCAGTGAACATACCAATTTTTTTAAAAATGCCATAATGTACTATGATATTGCTAGCATCCACTGTGTCATTACACCAGCTCTCACCATCAAATACTTCCACTGACCATCAAATATGCTTTTCCAAGCTGGCAAACATTTATTATCACACACCTACTTCCTCTGTCATAACCCCAAAATTCTCCATAAAACACCAACTTTTCTATTAAACACTATAGATTATTGGTCAGTGTCACATTTCACAATTACATCACCAACATTCACCATTGATGGAGCCAAACACAACACCAACATTCACCATCAATAGATCCAATTACACCTTCAACATTCACCATCAGTGAAGCCAGTTAAACCACCAAAACTTACCATCAATGGAGCCAATTACACCACCAATATTCACCACCAATGGAGCCAGTTACACTTACAACATTCATCATCAGTAGATCCAATTACATTACCAACATTCACCATCAATGGAGCCAAATACACTTACAACATTCACCATCAATAGAGCCAATTACACCTTCAACATTCACCATCAGTGAAGCCAGTTAAACCACCAAAACTTACCATCAATGGAGCCAATTACACCACCAATATTCACCACCAATGGAGCCAGTTACACTTACAACATTCATCATCAGTAGATCCAATTACATTACCAACATTCACCATCAATGGAGCCAAATACACTTACAACATTCACCATTAATAGAGCCAATTACACCACCAACATTCACCAACAGTGAAGCCACTTACACCACCAACATTCACTGGAGTGTCAGGTCAGACTTAGAGTCTGTGAATAGTAATACTGTAACCCTGTACATCCTGTAGCATGGATGGGTGTTCAGCATCTAAACAAGGTCCCATACTAATGCATGCTGATAAGGAAAAGCAAGACCTGACAATGGTTCAGAAGAGCTCCTCATGACTCTACAGCAAACATCCATTTCAGTGGCTTTGTCAGCCAACTTGGCATCAGTTTCAACATCAAGCAACGAGTTTCCTCTGTAACCATCTTGATTAACAAGGCTGCTTGCCAAAGGACACATCTCAGGTGCAGCCTATTTGAATGTCTGCCCTATCAATTCTCGATGGTACCATTCACTATCATTCGCCATTATGTCAAACATATCTGAACACTGATGTTCATCAATAAACTTCCACCATTCTACACCAAACACAAATTCGGTGGGCAGTGGTGGCTTAGTGGTTAAGGCGATGGGTTCCTGATCCGAAGGTCAGTGGTTCAATCCCCACTATCACCACTGTTGGGCCCTTGAGCAAGGCCCTTAACCCTCAATTACTCAGTTGTATAAAAATGATAACTGTAAGTCGCTCTGGATAAGAGCGTCTGCAAAATTCTCTAAATGTAATAATTTCCCATAAAAAAAAAACTGAATTCTCCTCAAGCACCGACTTTAACTAATAAATACCACCAAATTTCCAATGTTCTCTATAAAACCACTACTGAACACCAGCCTTCTACAATGAAACCCCTAATTTCCCACAAAACCTAAGTTATGTGGCTTTCAGTTAAAGTAAAAGATGTAGGTCAACTCTGATCTCCCATAATGAGACAACACTCTTATGTGCTGTGCCTCGCTGTGCCTCGCTGTGCCTCGACCTTCTGACCAGTTGGATGGAAAGTACGTAAGGTGACCGATCAACTTAAATCTGCCCATCTTTATTCTGAATATTTATCTCCTCCAACTCAGCATACTGATGATCACCCATGGCCACAGAAGGGCCACGTCAGCACAAACCTATGCCAATCTGCATTCATTATCTCTCACTCACCCTCTCTCTCCTATAATTTCTTCCATCTCTTCCTCTGATTGCCCTTCACCCATGGCCAACCAAAGGCACTATCACTCAATGGGGCAGCACCCTCTAACTCTTCTCTCTCTATAGATCGCTCTCTGTCTTGGATTTATTGCTCCCACTGCGCTGCTGTGATGGACAGATCCGATCTCATGGCTTAATTAGCTCGGCTCTAAACGTGAACTAAGTCAGCCGGAACATCACAGCCAGGGATCTGAAAGAAACGCTCATGGTGGCAGTGTGCTTCCATAAACTAAACGTTGAACACAAAACACAAAACTGGATGTGTTTGGCTGGAACACACTCACACACATGAATGGAGGCGTGTCCAGGCAAAAGAGTGTTGGCGTTTCTCAGTTGAAGAAAATGGAAATGTCCGTTTCTGTCTGCAATGGTTGCAAGAAAGTGAGAGGCAGACAACAAGAAAAAAGTGTGAGTCATGCACACATTAGCAGTTTAGGTAGATATGAAGGCACAGTCTATACTGTTATAAAACATAATCAGTAACATGGCAGTGTAATGATGCAGTCCAAAGTGTTTTATTCCCCTTATACCACAGCAAAAAACTAACAAACAAACACTCTGGGCGAAGGCGGCCTATGCCCTGAACAGCTCGCCAGTCCATTGCAGGGCCAACACACAACCATTTACACTCATATTTACATCTAGGGGCAATTTGGAACAACCAGAGAGCCTAATGTGCATGTCTTTGGACTGTAGGAAGAAACCGAAACACCTGGAGGAATCCCACACGAGCACGTAAGGAACATGCAAACTTCATACATTAACACCCTCGCCAAGCTCAGGACTCGAACCCAGGACCTTCTTGCTGTGAGCTACTCTGCCTGTGAGCTTAAATGGTTTCTTCAGGAAACCTTTGTATTCAGCCGAACTGAACTGATAATGGAAGATAAACCACGTTGACAATTGGCTTGTGAAGGAGAATCTTCAATTACAAGATGCAGCCATACATTTTAGTGACCAATGGGTAAGCAGCTGATACCTGTGAGACTTTTTTTAACACTTTATGGTAGATTAGACAGTTTTGCTGCTGTATCTCCACCTGGTTCAGGAAATTAAATGAATTGAGGGAATACCAGTGCTGGGAAGGAGCAGAAACTGATAAGGTGCTCTGCAGGTAATTCACTCCTTTAAAAGATGCTAGCAGAAGGCAAGAAGTTATTTTGGTCTCTCCAGAGCAAAAAAAAAGAAAAAATGTAGAACGGTTGATTTTAGTGCTGGAAGCTGGCCAAGACTGACTGGTGGACACTTGGCCATATCTGTCTGGACTTTCTCTCTTACTTTCTTTTTGCACACATGACAGTTTGAGAGATGTACATGAAATATTCAATTGAAAAATACACATGCATATAAAATATTTACAATATGGTCTAGTATGCTGAGAAGGGACTAGCCATCTTATAAATATTAACAATGTACAAGAAGTACCAACATTTTTTTAACACATCAACATGCTCCGTCAAAACTTTACCATTTAAAAACTCTTTAAACACTTACCCACCGAAAAAAAAACTATCAGTCACCATTTGATACTAGTAAACACCACAAATTCACAAAGTGAAATAGTATCACTATGAAACACCAACACTCTCCATCAAACATCAACTTGATGGTTGACAAGATTCTTTATTAAACACCACTACTCAGCAGCAATACGTCATCATTCTCCATTACAACCAGACATTCACCAGGACATTTCAAAAAAATTTAAAATAAAACTATAACTGACCACGAAACACCAACAGTCACCATTCATTCATTTGCCAAACAGCTTAATCCTATTGGTATAGTGGGGAGGTTGCTGCCTATCTCAGCTGACTCTGGGTGAAGGTGGTGTGCACCCTGAACAGCTCGCCAATCTATCAAAGGGCCAACACACACAATCATTTACACACCTAGGATCAATTTAGAACAGCCACTTAGCCTAATGTGCATTTCTTTGGACTGTGGAAGGAAACCAGAGAAAACCCACCAAAAATGGGAAGAACATGGAAATACGAGAAAGAGAGAGAGAGAGAGAGAGAGAGAGAGAGAGAGTCTATGTGAGATAAAAATGTGTGTGAGTGGGAGGTAAAGAGAGAAAGTGAGAGAGATGGAGGAAAAAAGCAAGAAAGATGGATGGAGGAGCGAGCGAGCGAGAGAGAGAGAGAGAGAGAGGGAGAGAGAGAGAGAGAGAGAGAGAGAGAGAGAGAGAGAGAGAGAGAGAGATTAAAGAATGCCAGCACGGTTGCCTATTGAAGGGAGAGAGTAGGAAGTGGGGATTCATTATGCACTGCACTTATCTCAAAGCCTGCGTCTGCGCGCGCACACACACACACACACACACACGCACACGCACACGCACACACTCAGTTTTACTCACTCTCACACACATCCCATGTATGAATTTGGATAAAACATCTAAATAATTCCAGCAGCAGCAGCAGATGCTGTAGAAGCTTATCCTCTCACTGGAGTGTCCAGTACCCCCCCACCCCCAACTCCCACTCTCTCCATCTTTCCTCATCTAGTGCCTTCTCCAGGCTCAGTGTTAACTAATTATTTTTTGTTATCATGCATTGAGGCTTCAGACCCTACCAGAGTAGTACACCCGTTATACAGATTAGGCTGCAGGAGTGAGAGAGTGAGTGTGAGAGAGAGAGAGAGAGAGAGAGAGAGAGAGAGAGTATGTAACCTCCTCATAAAGGTAATACTAATGCCATTTTATATGTCCTCAGCCCGGGCATTTCTGTGAGGAGTTTGCATGTTCTCCCTGTGCTTGCATGGGTTTCCTCCGGGTACTCTGGTTTTCTTACACAGGCCAAAAACCTGCACATTAGGCTTTTGGCTGTTCCAGATTGACCATAGGTGTCAATGTAAATGTGAATGGTTGAATGTCTGTGTTAGCCTTGCAATGGTCAGGCGAGCTTTTCAGGGTGTTCCCCACCTTTACTCAGTATTGGCTGAAATGGGCTCCAGCCTCCCTGTGACCCCAGTAGGATTAAGCAGTTCAGAAAATGAGTAAGTCACTTTATTAGTAATATAAGACTGTATTATTCATTCATTCATCTTCAACAAGTATGGTGCTGGATACGTAAACCCACTGACCATGAGCCAGAGACACCCTCTTTATAGGACTAAAGTCCGCCACACACACACACACACACACACACACACACACACACACACACACTCATTCACACCTTGAGCATCAGGCAATTTAGCATTAGGAACACAGGAGGAAACTCAAAAGCCTCAAGAAAACCCACATGGTCATGAACTCACTCTCTGCATAGTGGTTAGCAAAGTCCCAGGCTTGTTTCTGTGTGGAGTTTGTATGTTCTCCCTGTGCTTGTGTAGGTTTCCTTCGGGTTCTCTGGTTGCCTCCCACAGTCCAAAGACATGCACATTAGGCTTAATTGCTGTCCCAAATTGCCCCTAGGTGTGGATGTGAGTGTGAATGTGAATTGTTGTGTGTGTGTGTGTGTGTGTGTGTGTGTGTGTGTGTGTGTGTGTGTGTATTGGCCCTACAATGGACTAGTGAGCTGTTATGGGTGTACCCTGCCTTTACCCAGTGTCGGCTGAAATAAGCTTCAGCCTCCCTGCAACCCTAATAGGATTAAGCAGTTCAGCAAATGAGTGAGAGAGTGAGTTCCTGAGAAACTTCATCTGAATTAACACTGTGCATGAACAGGCTAATAGTAGACTTGTGTCTATTCATCATGGTGGTTGCTTCACTTCCTATAGCTCTTAAACAAGAAGTAATTAAGATCATATATATATACACACATATGTACGCTTCTGAAACGCTTCAGAAGAGCTGGTTTAAATCAACCGATCTGTGCAGATGTTTACACCCATGTACCATACATTCCTGAAATTTCCCCTCTATGTTTGCAGTAAAGGCCAGTGTTGTCCTCGAGTGAGACGTGCTCTTTAAAGGTCAACTCAAGGGCTCCGGATCATAAGATTATTATAGTTGGAACGCTATCGTTTTCTCTCAGGCAAATACACACTTCTGCCATCGAGCATTACCCAAGGGTCTTGTTCCAAATTGCCCTCGATCCCTTGCTGCCTTGAGTGCTTAAGGCGGCCATAGAGCACATAATAATAAAATCTGTTGCGTGAGGCATAGAAAAATTTTGGCACTTACTTTTGGATCGCTTCGCAGTTCAATCTATTATGGTTTATTAGCATGACAAATTCTGGTACATTTTGGAATGCCAAACTCAGGACTGTTAAAGTTGTATAAAATAAGGACTTGGAGTTTGTAGTCAGTAAAAATAAATAATTAAGATTTTCCACTCAGGGACAACATGGCCAAATTCTTTCATTGAATTTAACCCTTAATATTCAACAAATATTGTGAACGTAGCTTTAAGCACTGAATATGCACGTGCAATTTTCTAGTGTGTCTGCTGGAAGAAAAATTCTTCCAGAAATTAATTTTTGGGAACTTTGCTAGCTGGGATTAGACCTCCATCAAGCTAAGACCCCTGGGCAAGGTCTTAACCACTAGTGTGCCTCTATCCACCCAGCAGTATTGATGGGTACCAGGAAAAAAAAATTGGGAGGGTAACCTGCAATGGACCAGCATCCCATTCAGAAGAGGTTGAACTCCCAGTCCCTTTACACGACAGAAACGAGGATAGGCCACAGCTGTGATGAGCCAATAGGCTTGGGTGTGAGAGGTTCCAACAGACTTACCTTGCTAGCTGGGTCACTTGCTAATACTCACTTAGCCTCTCACTCATTTGCCAAAGCTTTTATTCATTGGGGAGACTGAAGCCTGAAACAGGGTACACCCAGAACAGCTCACCAGACCATCGCAGGGCAACACACACAACCATTTACACTCACACTCACACCTAAGGGCAATATGGAGCAGCCAATAAGCCTGATGTGCACGTATTTGGACTGCAGGAGGAAACCAGAGCACCAAGATGAAACCCACACAATCATAAGGAGAACATGCAAGCTCCACACAGAAATGCCCTCGCCAAGCCTGGGACTCGAACCCAGGGCCTTCTTGCCGTGAGGCAGATATGCTAACCACTACGCCGCCACAGAGCTGATACATCTTGCAAATGCTAAGAAGTTTAGAAAGTGTTTGCTAACCCTCACAAAACTTCATTATACCTGTCTTCGAAGACTCCTTAAAGTGTGCTGACAGGACCATATCTCTAATAAATACAGGAGAGGACTGGTAGCTGTTAACTTGAAACCATATTATGATTAACTCAATTGCGGTACTTCGGGCACATCTCCTTTATGTCGATCTCCCGGCTCCCTCGTTTTCTACTGGATTGGTCACCAATCGACGTCGAAGCATCGGTCGCCCATGCATTAGCCTTCTACAAACTCTTACGGCAGACGTGAAACATGTCTGTGATTGTTCGGCCCTTGACCACCTATAAATTTAGTGATGTGGCCCTCAGTGAAAATGAGTTTGACACCCCTGTATTATGCGATGCGAGTAGTGTATCGTAGTGTGGTACATTTGCATACAAAGGATTCAGTAGAACATTAGGATACTGTTCGAGTACTATTAAATGCGAACTGAATATCCGGACATCCCACATAATGCGTTTTGCAAACTAACAGTATGAAATTTTGGACATTCAGACATAACCATTGACAGAATAATAGCTAGACCGGAGTATTTCTGCAGTCATGCATCAAAAGAGGAACGGTGTGCTAAATGTAGGCTTGGATAAGAACTTTGAAACTCATTACCATTTGATCACAGCACTAAAGTGTCAGCAGAGAATCACAGAAAAACGTCGACAACATCGTCAATGAATGTGATTTAGTGTCTGAATTGAAACGCATCCTACTAAAAGAAACCTAATTGCACTGAGTCAGTGAGGCCTAATGGAGCCTGAATTGGTTTGATTGCACAACGTGCTTTTATGCTAAGTTAGTTTATGCTCAAAAAAAACTCAAGCTTTTCTTTCCACCCTATTTTAGGCTTTGAATCTCTGTGAATCTTATGTCGGCTGTTACATATTTAAGCCGATTATTAAGTTTCAACGAAAACGGAAGACTGCTAAGGCCAGCCTTTTAACCTAAAATGAAGCTATTCTTACCAAATTGTTGTACTTTTGCTCAGGGAAAAGTACTATTAACTTACAATGTTCATTTTTCATGCATTTTTCAGAGAATCTCACTTATATAGGGAGAAAAAAAATCAAATATAACGAGAAGCTCTGACAAGCAGTTCATGGCTGTGGGAAAAGGTAGGTGACACTCCTTCAGTCAATGATGCAGCACTGTCTAAAATATTTAGGACCAGCATTCAATTATTCATGCTGCTTTCCACGCTGTGCGAGATACAGTAATCCATTCTCACACCAGAGGCCCTCTGTGCTCAAACAAATGGCTTGTTGTTTTAATGTAATTTGCCCCAGGAGTATTTGCGGGTGGCTAAGTGTAATATTTGGCAAGAGGTAAGAGTGCGGGAGTGATGTAGTATTTAAATAAAGTAGATAAAAAATATATTGTTATGACGCCTTACTCTAACTCGGCTGGGTTTACAAGCCTGGCTAGAAGCACAATTTAAAGAAAAGTGTCATAAATGCCTTCTGACAAGGAGCCAGCTCTTATTCTCGTTGCCAAGTCAAAGATGGGAATTTATGCAGAGTTTTATATGATATTTTTATATCAAGATGACTGTCTAACCTATTGTCTATATATAACTGATGTCTAGAACTAGCAGCACTTGAAGTCCCCTGCTGTGGCGCCTCACTTTGCCTGTGTTCAGACATGCTTGAACGCACTGCAAAGATCACAGTCCACTGCCAAATAGAACACGTTCTACGGCTGTGTAAGAGGAAATCACGCTTTTTAGTATATGCTACACAGAAATGATGCAATCTGATTGGATCGTTATCCCGAGATAAAAAGCAATTATTGAATGAGGTACAATAAGTATAGAGAAATACTCAGTTGAGGGGATTTTATCCATCTAGGTCAAAGGCCAAGATCAAATAATTCTCCATATCATATTCAAAGATTTTCTTCTGTTATCCCTTTTGTAAATATATTGCTAGCAATCTAGTTAGCATCCATGAGCTCTGTGAGATAAGAATGCTATTGAGCTAGCTTCATTTTTGATTCATTCTAGACATGAAAAGCAACAAAATTTGGAATGAAATTATTTGACAATAAGAACTTAATTTTTATTTTCAAGAATTAGACCTTTTTCACCAAATGTAAAAAAATGTGGTAAGGAACAGTAAATTTTGAATGCAAGCAGCTATTTTTTCCTAGAGGAGGGGAAGAGTGGAAACATGGATATCAGAGATGGATATGCTACACTCTGCTGCAGGTGGCTCCTCCTTTCTAAAGCACTGTGGAATTGAGCTGTTGTATTCTTCTATCTCTATCTATTTGCTTACAACAGCATGAATATTAAGAAACTAAAATGAGGTTTACGGATCAGGTACTAAAGGTGGCTAATCAAGATGGCAGACAGGCATAGCCCATCTACCTTATATGATATCTATGAGGGGGAACATTGGCCCGTGCCAATCCTGAAATAATCATTCAATCTATATGGCTAATAAGAAGTTGCAATATTAGCCCCGTTGTCAAAGAATGTCTGTTCTTGTGCTTTTATTTACCTAAACAGAAAAAATAATGTTTAGTGGTCTGTCCAATTCAGAAGTGTTGGAAACACCAACAGGAGCTAGGGTGACAGGCGCTTGCCACGACTGGTAGATGGCCAACTGATGGCTTGGCGTATCCTAGGCTTTAGATGAGCTGTGGAATCTTGATGTTTTTTAAATGTAAGAAAAGAAAATAGGTTGACTAGTGTACAGTCTAAAGCTGCCTAACAAAATAAAGCTGCCTCCTTTACTTCAGCCACAAAAAGTGAAGTGACCTTTTCCTTGCTAGCATACGGTATTTTATCTACACCATTTGAGCACAGTACTGAAGCCATGGTGATTACCAGAGACATCAACGAGTCATAAATCTTCATGATTTGCCCTATACAGCTTTAAAAAGTAGGCAGCACTGCCAGTGTGATTGCAAGCAGTTCAAAGCGATGTCAATAACGAACGTTTTCAACCGTGAGCGCTAAATAAAGCTGTTCTGCACCATTGCAGAAGCAATCAAGTGTACACCATAACCCAAACCATACCTTGGAGATAATATTTGGTTTGCAGAAATAAAGCTTAAAGGAAATCTACATGCATATCGACTTATTGCTAGTGGGGCAGTGCTGTCCCGGTGGTAGGGTGCTGGATTACTGATCCCAAGGGCTTGGGTTCAAGCCCCACTATCACCGGGTTGTCACTGCTGTACCCCCAGGGCAGACATGTAGATATTGTTAACTGGCTACACAGGTGTGAATGTTTGTTTATCTCTGTGATGGATTCATGACCTGTTCAGGGTATACCCCGCCTCTCACCCTAAATCAGATGGGATTGGCTTCAGTGTTCTCCATGTCGCCGACAGATAAGCAATATTTTAAACCTGTATGTTTCCCTTTCTGCACTACAAAGTAAAGTATTATATCTTATGTCCCAAACCAGCATTTATAGAAGCTTTGATTTTTTTTTTCTTGTTTCTTTGACTTTTTGCATTCTAGTTTGTCCCTAGTTACCTTTCGCGTGAGCTATCATATGTTTAGGTAATCAGAACTTCAACTTCGTCTTCAAGTTAAACAGAGCATGTGGGTGTCAGGTTCAATTATACATTCATTTTCTAAGCCGCTTAATACTAATTAGGATCACGGGGAGGCTGGCGCCCAGAGTCGGCTGAGATGGCAGGGTACACTCAAGAAACTTTCTATGATAACTTTAGATGTGAAATTTTGGAAATATTCCATGTTGTAAATGGGAATTTGTTTGGGAAAATATAGGAATTATTTTGTCATAAGAATCCACACATTGAAACATTTCCAAAATAATTTTTATATTCCAATTCCGACCTTGGTTTATTTATTTATTTGTTTAGTTGTAGTTGGTTAGTTAGTTATGTAGATTGCAAGGAAGAAATTTAATTGAATTTACCTGAAATCTGATTGTTTCAGCCAGGACAAAATTTCCCCCCAAAAAAACTTCCCTTTATAGGCTAACCTGCAATTTTAAAAAAATTCCTGTTAATTGCCATGAAACATTTCCAACACTGAAAATTCCTGGAATGTTTTAGCCCTACCCCTGACATTCTGCCTGTTTTGTGTATGATTTCTTGCCTGGCTTTTTGGATTGTTTCTTTGACTTTTAAAGACGTTCAACTGTGTTTGCATCTTACTTATTTCTTTATACATAACATTCACACTTTTAAATGATTGGGGTAGTTTTTTATCTTACATTCAGGAAAGTAAAAACAGAGGCTGCTGTAGGAATTATTGTTTATAGATGCTGTAAATTGTTTCGTGGCTGTTCAGTAACATTAAATGTAACTATAGCTCCCGAGTGGCGCATTGACAAGGTGCATGTCTATCAACCCGGAGATCGCAAGTTCGAATCCGGATTGATGCCACAGCCATCCGTGACCGGGAGTCCATGGGAGCTAA
>JBCNYH010000011.1:15870463-15881906 GCA_039654325.1 Tandanus tandanus | reverse complement strand
GGGCATGTGCTTGCTTACGCCCCTCCCTGGTCGGTGGTGGTCGTGTGATAGGGAAGGCAAAAGTTGATGGGTGGGAACTGGATACGACCAAATTAGGGAGGGAAATGAAAAAAAAAAATTTAACTATAAATGGATGTGGAAAAAATGATAGCACGACCTTCTTTAATTGTTTAATTGTAAACCTTATATTGATTAAATCAGGCCTATCTTTTATAACAGTAGGTGATCATGATACATTTGAAACCAAGCCAGTTCATTTGTATTCATTACTTCACCAATCTCCTCTTTCCAATCCGCAGTGCTACTCTAAACTACTCCAAGGGTCTCCAGGTTGCATAATTGCGTTACATGTGAGTGTATCATTTCGTAAGGTCAGCAGTGCTCCAATTGCTTGTGGCCATAAAGTCACAACCCCTTGATTTCAGCTCCAGTTAATGACAGCCCTTCTACCTCCAACACAATGCAGCTTTTAAGAGTTTTTCTTTTCGCTATTCAGTCAGGACAAAGAGGACAACGGGAGGACAAAGGAAAGAAAGCGAAAGAGTCACTTCAGGGGGTGGAAGATATTTAATCAATGGTTTTGAAAAAGATGTTGCAAACACACACTTTCCTTCCTGGAGTAGTGCACGTCAGGGGTCTGGGACAAGCACGTCCGTGGAAAATCCGAGGAAATTCTAACTGCAAGTCTCTCTCTCTCTCGCTCTCTCAGTGGTCACATGATCCACATGTTTAGGCAGTAAGCTAACAGCATTATTCTTTATTATCATTGTATCTCCGCGAAGTGTAAGGAATACTATGTTTTTACAGGCTGTCTGCCGCCGCATCAACCACCGCTACTTCTTGTCAACACTCTAGCAGTGTCTTTTTTTTATGGATTTATTTCATATTTATGTTGGATGGTCCCTACGGCACACCCTACCATCCTATCGAAACTAGGTCACCTTGACCTATTTTTCAAGGTCACAAAGGTCAATTAATCAAAAATTCCTGTAAACTCTGTAGAGGATGCAGTTGACCACACGGGAGATACGCCTAGTGTTCTGTTATTGTCTATACCACAGAAGTACACTGAAAAAAAAATCTAAATACATACACATACATACTTGATTTGGGAAGACACAGACTATTATCTTGTTAAATAATCTGCCAGTACACTAATTGTCCTAAGATTTCTTAAAATAAGCTAATGTTTAAAAAGCTTTAGCTTCAAAAGTAAGACATGGCTAAAAAATTAATGGTTAACACTCATTCCAAGCACTGTATTCAGTCAAAGAAGCTTAAACTAGCTTGTAAATTTGAAACTTTAATTGTAATTGCTTCGTGCACCCTGAACAGCTCACCAGCCCATCGCAGTGCAACACACACACCCATTCACACTCACACCTAGGAGCAATTTGAAATAGCAAATCAGCCTGTTCATATTCTTGGACTATGGGGGGAAACCGGAGTACCCAAAGGAAACCCACACAAGCAATGGGAGAACATGCAACCTCTACACAGAGACCCCCGGGACTCAAACCCAGGATCTTTTTACTGTGAGGCAGACATGCTAACCACTATGCCACCAGGGTGGCCTTTATTTTTTTTTCATTTGTTAAATCATGACAGTAGGTGCAGCAGAGTGCTGTAACTTTGTCTTTTTACCTCTTTATAAGAGTGTTAGTATATAGTACGTGGAAAGACAAAAAAAAAGGCAAACCAAAATGAGATTATTACTTATGTTGGTTTGTTAGTTTGTTACTGTGAAAGATAACTCAAAAAAGTTATGCACGGATTCTAGATTTTTTCTAGAGTAGTGTATAGAACAAGTAACAAACCATAAACTTTTGGCGGTGATCTTTGCATGGGATCACGTTGAAACATAATCCCAGATTCCTGAAAAATACCTATTCTCGTAAATATGCGCCAAAATGTTCTTCAGACACCCACATGGCAAAAACATTTTTTTATCATAACTATGCCAAGTTATAATAATAGTACCTTGAACTTGAACTCTCAGTGGCTTAATGGTTAAGGCGATGGGTTACTGATCCGAAGGTCAGCAGTTCAAGCCACACTATCATCACTGTTGGGCCCTTGAGCAAGGCCCTTAACCCTCAGTTGCTCGGCTGTATAAAAATGATGATTGTAAGTCGCTCTGGATAAGAGTGTCTGCCAAATGGTGTAAATGTAACTGAGTACCTTTTCAGTTATAGAGTGTATTCACATGTCAAGCAAAAGTGACGAAATTAAAAATATGTGAACACTATTCCTGAAAGGTTAAATGCTGTAATCAAAGTAAAGGGTGGCCATACTAAATATTGAGGGTTTTTTTCTCAAAAAAGAGAGTGTTATTTTTGTTATTATTATATATTGTTGTTTGTTTACTTATTCTTATCAATATGATCCAATATTACATGAAATAAATACTTGAATAGTAGTCAAAAAAAATTAATTTGCGACACCTTTCGATTTTTCTGAAAAATTGGTATTTTCAGTGTTTGTATTTATTAGCCATACTTTTACCTCAGTATACTTGTCGGAATTATTTTTTTTGTTCTCATTGCCTAAAATAGCATTGTTCACTACATTTGTATTAGGAGCCCTTTTAGACAAAAGTGGTGGTGTATAATCTTCACTGCACACTACAGTATTTATATCATTTTACTATAACAGTGTGCGACCAAGTGTTTTATTTATTACTAGGAAGATGTTTTAATGCCAAGTTGTAAAGAACTGAGGAAAACAGCATGCCGAGTATTCACAAGGGTTAAAGTTAACTAAAAATAAAAAAAGTTCTGTTGTTCTCACAAGCTTATTCCTGAACCCTGTACTTCAGCATGGTTTTATTGAAAATCATGTATGATTATATGACAGGGGCTCTCCATTGCTAAATGACTTTTTAATATGAGCCATATGGTTAGTTTATTAATGCCAAAAACTGAGGAGCACAAAACACAAACTTTCTCATCAATGAAAATGTATATTTGACAAAAGACAAAATACCACATAGATGACAAAAAATTTGATGATGGCTTTTCTATTCATCTTAAAGAAAATAACAAGAACAGTGCTAATAATTAAACAGCCACTAACTATTGCTGTATTGCAGGAATAACATGATAAGTGAAGAAGCAAATATATTTTTTAAAAAAATGTAAAAATTAAAAAAAAGATAATAATAGTTAATTATAGTAATAGATAATAATTATTACATTCATCAGTAATAATAATGGAAAATAAAAAAAATAAAAAAAGAGATTAAGCTTGCTGTAGGGCAGTGGTGGCCCTGTGGTAGGGTGCTGGATTACTGATCCGAAGGTCGGGGGTTCAAGCAATCACCGGGTTGTCACTGCTGTCCCCCAGTGCTGCTAACTGGGTTATCAAAGGTCAGCCATGTCTCTCACTGTCTGTGGCGTGCATGTAAAAGAACCATTGCTGACTTTCATAAAGAATAGGTTGCATTGCCATCAGTGTGTTTCTGTGATGGCCTGGCGAGCTGTCCAGGGTGTACTCTGCCCTTGCCCAGAGCATCTGCAGGCGGAGATGGTCACCAGCCTCCCCGCAATCCTAATTAGGATTAAGCGGTTCAGAAAATAAATGAATGAAAGAATGAGCTTGCTGTGTGCAAATGTTTCTCAAAAGTAAAAAAAAACAAAAAAAAAACCACCTCATCTATCTATCTTTTTACTACCTCCGCCAAGGATGTTATGTTTTCACCGGCGTTGGTTTGTTTGTTTGTCTGTCTGTTAGCAACATTACTCAAAACCTTATGAATGGATTTTAATGAAATTTTCGGGATGAGTCAGAAATGATACAAGGAACAAGGATACAAATTTTGGCATTGATCCAGATTATTGTCTGGATGCAGGGAATTTTTAAAGAAATTTTTAAAGGCTGAGCGTTTGCATCGTAGGGCTCAAATAATAAACAAATGTTGCATTTATAAAAATGCTGCATTTATACAATACCATATGGGGGTACTGAACGGCCTTGGCGGAGGTCTGCGCTCTCCGAGTGCTTTTCTAGTTAATTTATTTAAATATATTTATTTCACTTCTGTAAACTTATCTGTAAACTATTGAACAACCTATAGTGCAATATATATCAACCTGTAATTTAAACTAGCAATGTATAATGCAAACTAGCACACTGCACCTCTATGCACTCTGCACTTTTTCTCTGCTGCTAATATCCTGTACCCAATCATAACCACTATCAGAGCTATCAGAGTTCTGTTACATATCCTGCCTAGTGTGTTCGTTTTACATCACTGTTGTCTTTTTGCACTTTGTGCAAACGTGTATGAATTTGTGTATCCTAGTGTGTATCCTAGAGTGTGTATCCTAGTGTGTGTGTGTGTGTGTGTGTGTGTGTGTGTGTGTGCACGAGTATGAATGTGTGTGGTTCTTAATGATGTATGTATGTGGCTTTTAAAAAGGTATGTGTGTGCTCACTCTCCTTATTTTAACTGTATCTGTCTTGTCTCTACTGTGTTTTCAACAGTTACGTGCATCACCAACTGTTCCCGATGAAATGGTGTTTCGTGTCACTATGTACTATGTATATGGCTGAAACGACAATAAAGACCTACTCCTACTAATTTCAACCCAATATTCTACTTGTAGGATAATATTTACTAACAATAATTAATAATTACTAATAAAGTGATAGCATGGACTGTATTTTAAAGATATGGAGCTTAGCTAATCATTTCAAATCCTCTCAGATCATTACTGATGTTAAGGTTAATAATTAACCTCTCAAAGGTACCTTTTAGAGGTATTATTATTTTATTTCTCTTCAAATATTATATTGTACTATTATTTTTATTTCAGTTATAAAAATGTCACACTTTGGGACATGTAGATTATTTTCTCTGCCTGAGAATACTTGTGAAATTATATTATATACTACACCATTGGCTCTGTGAACATGCCAACACACTATTGCGAACCATTAGCTTTTAACCATAAGTAGCGACTTCATACCTCCTTTACATATCCATCAGTAGTGTGTATAAACGTGTAAGCCGGATGGGAAATGGTTAACACAGCCACCCTCACGCTTACACAGAAAAACATTCTCACAGCCAAAACACCTCTTTATCCCCTAACACCTTTGTGTATTATTATTTTTTTCTTCTTTTTGTGGGTAATTTCACTGTGCAAGACCATATTTGGACTAAATTTCCCCAAAGCTCTTTGAACCAAAAGTTCAGGAAGAAAACTATAATAACTATGAGAACTGAGTGTAATCCACAAACTAAATAGCTTTAGCCGCTGCCAAACCCATATTTCTGTTTAAATAGGAAGGCAGACTGCCAAACAGCTTTGCTTTCTGAATGAAAACACCACATTTTCCCAAACCGTGGAATTGTCCTGGACAGCATGTTACCGCGTGGCTTTGAGCATAAACCAGGGAGATTCCGCTGGCGTGCACAGCAGCTCGTTGGTGGGACTCATCTCGCCCAATCAGTGTCAGTTATCCTGTTGATCGACCATTTGAAAAAAATGCACAAAAGTACAGAAGGTGCACATGCACCTCTGTTATGAGTCCTGACAGTGACCTGGTAAAAAGGGCTGATCTGAAACCACTGAAAGGAGCACAAGAAGAAATCTGATATTGGCATGACATAAGGTAGCCTATGGGCCTTTGGCCTGTTGTCAGAAGCAATCACCTCTCTTGGCCATTATCCACAGACGCTTGTGCCAAAGGCAACAGCAGATCTGCATGGCTTTTACAAATGTGCCATGCTCCATAAGCAGTCTCATACCCTTGAGGCTTGGCCTGACAATGTTTGGACAAGTGATTTATGTTGTTGTAGCACACCATGAGTCTTTTGATATATTTTAATTGAATACCAATTTAAAGCAGAGATAAACCAAGTTTGAAGCAGACCTTCTATTCATTCATTTATTCAATTTCTGAACCCCTTAATCCTAATTCGGGTCGCGGGGAGGCTGGCACCCATCTCAGCCGACTCTGGGCGAGGGCGGAATACACCATGGACAGCTCGCCAGGCCATTGCAGGCAGACCGTCTAGTGAATATGAATTTCAGTTGAAGTGCATCTCTTTTGCTGAAATATGAAGGCCTTGAGCCCGTTATGACTTAAATTGCATTCTAAAAAACATTCCATGTCCAAAGATATTGTTTGAAACAACCTCATAAAACCTGAGGGATTTCTTAAAACTTGACAAAATTGTCGATGTTCACTAAAAACTTTCTCAGCCTCTCAGCCTCTGCAGGAGATAAAATCCTAAAGAAAAAATTATTTAAGACCCCAAAGCTTTGGCTTTAATATAAAATATTGCACTTGACCTAATATTCAAAAATCCGTTAAAAAAAAGTTATATACAATAAATATTTTTACCTTCACCAAGGAGATTATGTTTATCCTTCAATTTGTGTTTTTGTTTATTAGCAGGATTACACAAAACATTATGTATGAATTTTCTTTCACTGTCTACCAAAGGGCGGCATGGTGGTGCAGTGATTAGCACGGTAGCCTCACAGTAAGAAGGCCTGGGCTCGATTCCCGAGCTGGGGCGTTTCTGTGTGGAGTTTGCATGTTCTCCTTATGCTTGCGTTGGTTTCCTCAGGGTACTCCAGTTTCCTCCCATAGTCCAAAAACATGCACAGTAGGCTAATTGGCTGTTCCAGATTGCCCCTAGGTGTGAGAGTGAGTGTGAATGGTCGTATGTGTGTTGGACTTGCAATGGCCTGGTGAGCTGTTCAGGGTGTACCCTGAGAAATGCGCCAGCTTCCCCGCGTCCCTAATTAGGATTAAGCATACCAAAGATTAATAATCCTTTGGACAAGGAAGACTCCGCTATATTTTGGAGATTCTGGATCTAGAATTTTTTCCAGATCAGCTACAAAATATAACCATGTCTTCCTTGTTGCCCTGCAAAGGTCTGTTCAGGGTGTACCCCGCATTCGCCCACTATCACTTGAGATATCAGTTAAGGACCAGCCTCCCAGTGGGGAGGCTGGTCCTTAACTGATATCTCAAGTTCTGCAAATGAAATGAGAGTGAGAGGCTGGAGCCTATCTCAGCCAAGTCTGGGTAAACACACACATACAGCCATTCACACTCACACTCACTCCTAGGGGCAATGTGGAACAGCCAGTTAGCCTATGCATGGACTGTGTGACGAAACCGGAGTCCCTGGAGGAAACCCATGCAAGAAAATTCCACATAAAAATGCCTTCAACGAGCTGGGGACTCACTGGACTCGAACTCAGGTTGGTCCTCATACTGTCATGTAATTTTTTTTCAATGTTTTTTATCGATGACTAAGATTTTTATGATGAGGGCACTCTCTAGCTAGATGCCTTTTTAATTTCTACCATTCAAGTCGTTTCTCAATGGCCGAATATCAATCAGGAAACACAAAAACACACAGCAGAGCTCTATAATACAGTACAACAAAACATCATGATGGTTTTTTCTATCACTGCATTAATGATAAACTGCCATTGTACCATGATGCATCAGCAATTCCTCTTCTCATAAGAAACTCCAGCGTGAGCTGCTGTCAGTGGCGGAACATTACTACGACCAGGCTTGGAGGACATTTATAATACATGTTGCTTACATAAAGCTACCAACATCACTTCCGACCCTGTTCATCCCTACCATCACCCATTTGCCCTTCTGCTGTTCAGCCAATGCCACACGGCTGTTTATACACAGCACCTCCAGATTGAGAAACAGATTTTCCCCCAGGGCCATCACACAGCTGAATCAGGTTTCCAACAATCCCACATAACTGCCAGCTCTGCCATACACACACTCCTTACACTCACTATCACCAAGGCTGTACTGGAGTCCACATAATGTACTATGATGATGATGATGATGATGATGATGGTGTTCCTATTATTGCTATTATTTCACACAATTTCTGATGTATATCTACATGGAGATACCACTACTGCACTGAAACCACCATACTTACCCATCACTCATTGGCCATTATCACTGGAGTATAAGTGCCAGCACCAACACTCTACCTCATCCATTGGTGGAAATTGACCACCATTATCAGATATTATTTGAATGATGGATCATTCTGAGCACATCAGTGACATCGGTACCCAAAAATAACTCATGTTTCCTGGTGCTAGCAACAGCACAGCACAAGGATATGAAACATTACTGGTGTCTTCGATATTAGGAATGTAATACAATTCATTCATTTATTCATTTTCTAAGCCATTTAATCCTAATTAGGGTTATGGGGAGGCAGCTGCCTATCTCAGCCGATTCTGGACGAAGGCGGGGTACACCATCAGAAGCTCGCCAGACCATTGCAGGGCCAACACACATACAACCATTCATACTCACACCCAAATATAGGGGTGATTTGCAACAGCCGATTATCCTACCGTGCATGTTTTTAAGCTGTGAGAGGAAACTGGAGTACCCGGAGGAAACCCACGCAAGCACAGGGAGAACATACAATCTCCACACAGAAATGCCCGAGCCCGGTAATCGAGCCCAGGCCTTCTTGCTGTGAGGTGGCCGTGCTAACCACTGCGCCACCGTCCCGCCCCTAATACAATTCATTCATCATTAAACGTCAACTCTACCAGTGGGAACACAGTAGTAGCACGTCCGCCTCACAGCATGAAGGTGCTGGGCTCGGCGAGGGCGTTCCTGTATGGAGGTTGCATGTTTTCCCCGTGCTTTTTTTTTTTTGGCTAGCAATATATTACTACCTAAACTCTTTACTGTTTGCCCAAGGGGCCACTATTGGCTTTCTGTTAGACCTAAATGCTACTGCTGCCTCTTTATTGTTGTTCAGTATCAGGTCAGAGGTCATACATTCTGACAAAACAAAAAAAAATCAAAGAGAACAGAGAATACAGATTCTGCACAGATTCAATCAGCTGTGTCAGGAAAAAATAAATAAATAAAAATTTCTGCATCCAACATCACTTGTCAATTAATTTCTGGAGGGCAATGTGGCCAGCACAGCAGGATTTCCACCAAGAGCAAAGGACCACGGGGTGACTCCAAATGGACTTACCCAATGAGCCCACACTAACCTCAGGCGAAAGTCATTTACTCCCGCCATTATTCTCCTATCTTATTTATTTGAAGCGATGCTTCCATTTCCCCCCACTTTTGCGTTCGTCTCGGAGAGAATTGCCGAGGCAATCGGTTTCCCCAACCGCTGGGCCCCATATTGTTGGAAATTACGCTTTCAATTTGCCGCGGTGCCTCAGCACAGCAGGAGCCTCCTCACTCTTTCCTTTATGGCGGACGAACGAGACAATTGAAAACACAATGCATTTAGGCAAATGGCACTCACACACATTCGGCATCATCATTTCTAATGCGGAGAGAGTTGACGGTTTATTTGTATGATGCAGCCTTTTCGAAGAATCTAGTCTGAATGCAATTACGCGAACCCCTCCCCCAGTGTATGTTCCCATTTAGAAGATGAATATGAATTGTCTAATGTCGGATCTAACCAACTAGCAGCCCTTCTGAGTGCCAATCCATCTGTTCTACTAATCATCTGATTGGCTGGCTGTTTGACCATGTATACATTTATCCATCCATGTAATCGGTCTAACAATCCAACCATCTATTTCTCCATATGATTGTCTATCCACCCTTTCTTGAGGTTGTCCATGTATCCATTCGATTGCCTAATTATCTAATCTTTTTGTCTGTCCAAACCTCTACTGCCCACTCCTCTATCTGTCTACTCACTAATTGCTGAGCCGCTTACTTCTACTAGGGTTGCAGGATCTTAGCTGACAATGGGCAAAGGCGGGGTACACCCTGTACCATTACAAGGCCAACACAAACACAACCATCTGACCCTCCAAACATCTACCTGTACATCTTTCCATTAGATGGTCCACCTGACCATCTCATCCTCCATCTGTCCCTTCATCTATCCCTGTATTTGTTTATCGATCCACCCTATGGTCTGTTTCATTTTATCTATCCATCATTCCATCCATGCATTTTTGGTTTATCTGATCACCAAACATATATCAGTTTATAAGCCTGTTTGTCTATCCTTCCAACTGTCAATATACTCTGTTCTGATTGTCTTTCCATCGAATCCCTCCATCTTTCTGTCCATTTGTCTAACAATCTAATCATCTTCATGTCTATCCATACTTCCTTCTGCCTGAACATACCCATCCATGATCTATCCATTCATCTAGTGAGCTATACTTCTGTTAGATCATCTTTCCATCCAGGGACTGTTATTCCATATTAAGCATTATAATTAGAGCATTTTTTCGTACTTCATACAATATCTTATGTACTGCATGGCCAGACCATGGCCTCATATTCTCGTGCACATCTCTGGTCATGTTTACTTCTTCCTATTGTCTGTCTCTCTCTCTCTCTCCCTCTCTCTATCCTGTTGTTGAAGCCACTCAGTGCTTTATGTATTGCTCTATCTGATGCTGTTCGGCTTGCTTCACTGATTCCCATCATCACCCGGGTTCCTTTCCCTCGGCCCCCCGCCCTAATGAGAAACTGATAAAATTAAATTGCAAGCCTCACTGCTCTCCACAACAGGTGTTGCATCTTTTCATCCTTGCTCCTTCTCTGCATTGCTCGCTCGTTGAAGGTGAGGATAGTGAGAAATGGCTCCTCTGACGTTAATGCTTTCTGTCTGCCAGCTATAGAACAAGAGAAATGTGACACACTCAGACTACCGGGTTCGTCCGAAAGCTAAACAGAAATTAATAACGGGTGACTGCGCTGTGAGCGGCTAACTGCTCGGCACCAATATCCGACTTAATTAACTGTATGTTCAGCATCGTGTGTACCCGAAGGGCATGTTATCATATTAAGATTACAAAGATAATATAAGTGTAAGCAGAAAGCTGAGACTTTCCTCTTCACAACAAAATAGAGGGTCAAAATAATGAAGATGCACGACACGTCATATTGTATTGTAATTGTGTTATTAAAAATAAGTGCACTACAATGCATACTAAAGAAGTAGATTAAAGGTGCGCTCACACGATACCGATCATGATCCTGATTTGCCCGAATCATATTCCACAATATGGTACATCAGGGGAAATCTGAGAAAATCGTAAAACATTGTTATACACTGGAGAACACCGGAGGACATTGTAGAATTTCAGGGAAAACTTCAGGGAAGAGTGAAGTATTTTGGGAGTGTTGAAATTTTTTTATTTCTTTTTATCGGAGTACATCGGGGGAAACACTGGTGTAGCACCGGTACACATCGGTAGTGATCTGGTATAAAATTTGGGGAAAATGGGAGCAACACTGGGAGACATTCCAGTCACATTGCTGGTAAATTCTCAAATACAGTATCAGAGACACATCGGAACAACTTCGGTACAAATCGGAGTGACATTGGTTTGGATTGCCCAATGTTACAGGGTGCCCTCATGTCTGCCTTCCTTCTGGTTTCTCTCTTTTTAGTTATGCTGCCATAGTT
>JBCNYH010000011.1:15825002-15843423 GCA_039654325.1 Tandanus tandanus | reverse complement strand
AACAGTTGTAGCATTTTTACACCAGTTGTTATTAATGTAAATACACAACCCACCACCTCTGGATTTACCGCTGAGTGTGCTGCTCCTGTCGGCGCGGAATGTAGCTAGCCCCTCGATGCTAACAGCGTTGTCCGGGATTGATGGGTTTAGCCAGGTTTCGGTCAGAATGATGGCGCAGCAGTTTCTTAACTCCAGTTTAGATGTTAAGTCCAGCTGGAGAAGCTGGACATATATATATATATGCATATATAGCTGGATATATATATATACACACACACACACACACACACACACATAAACATATATACACACATACATTATATATATATATATGTATACTACGTACATACTGTGAATATACATACATACATATACATAAACATACATATACACATGTACATATATAGCAAACGTTAAGATGTCTTGTCTACATGGGCAGCTGTGGCTCAGTGGTTAAGACTCTGGGTTACTATCTGAAGGTTGAGGGTTCATTTCTCAATACCACCATGCTATCATTGAGTAAGGCTCTTAACCCTCAATGGCTGTTGTACTAAAATAATAATAATAAATGTAAGTTACTCTGGGTAAGAGCCATGAATGTAAATGTTGTCCATATATATATATAATGCTGTTGGAAAAGTTTTTACATTTATTTTATACCTAAAAAAAAATGTGAAGGCCAATCTGTGTATGTATTTATTTTGGATGACATTTTGTTAAATATCTAGTATTGAGGAATCAGTAACTGTGGAAAACCTTAAGTGTTTATCTGCTGTTTTAATTCAAGCATTATTCCTACTGTGCAAGGTCGATCATGTCCTGTATCCCAACATGGTGCTGTTTCTGTATGTGTGTATGTATGTACAGAGACATATCTAAAGTAAACAGACACCATAATTTTGAAAGATTTATACATAGATATACATGCCGAGTTGATGGAGATCCCTGACAGCAGTACTTCGACTCCACTTGGAGTTCCAGTGCAACATCAGTTGCCTTAAAACACAGAGCCCAGGTCGACCTGAGTGGGATGCTGTTGATTTTGCCTTTGCTGGTGAATTGTACAAGTACTCTGCTGACTGTGGCAAGAGGAATCCCAAGATTTTGTGCAATTTGTCACTGGATAAGTCCACCCTCAGAATGATCCACAATACGTGCTCTTTGAAAATCAGGCAAGCGGCACGGTGGTCGTGGTTAGCACATCCCTCTCACAGCAAGAAGATCCTAGGTTTGATTCCCAGCCTCAGGGATCTCTGTGTGAAGTTTGCATGCTCTATCCATTTTTGCAAAATGCCCTGAGGTGTGACTGCGACTGTGAATTGTTGTATGAGTGTTGCCCTCTGATGGTCTGGCGAGCTGTTCAGGGTCCCTGTGATACTAGTTGGATTAAACGGTTCGGCAAATGAGTGAGAGAGTATGTGAACTAGTTGCTATAAACAAATTATATAGTGTATACTGTAAAATAAAAAATATATAAACTTGTCCAGCAAAACTTATTTTCATCAGTGTTGGGTTTTATAAGAATTCATATCAAGTTTTTTTATTCAAATTTCTTAATTGAGTCATAAGAACGTTATGTCTTTTTTTTTACACAACTTAAGCTGTTATAAATTTGCAAGTGTGAGACCAGGGTCTTTTTCCGGAAATGTCATTACACAAAGTATTTTATCACCACATTTTGCAGGAAACAAGCTCCAGGCAGCCAAGCTAGCAAACATTTTAAGCACATTTCCATCGTAGCACTTGAATAGTGCACATGAAGTCAACAAGCTGGAGATATATATATATATATATACACACACACACACAGAGAGAGAGAGAGAGAGAGAGAGAGGGAGGGAGAGTGAGACAGAGTGAAAGAGAGAGAGAAATAGAGAGAGGGAGAGAGGATCTTGATGAGCTTAAAGGATGAACAAACTATTCTTCCACCCAAAAGCTGAAAATTTACCTTTGGCAATAAAGCTAATGAAGCGTTGCCCGCATTAATTATTCACACTCCCAGTCTCTGCAGGACGCACACTCCGCTGTATGAAACACAACACTTCAGGGCGAGTCACGGTTTGTTTGGGTTCACTTTCGTTTCCCTTTCAAACTTTTGCATTAAATCTTGCTGGACTTTCCAACTGTCTATCATTCATGATAATTGGTGCCACTATTACTGAGGCAGTGGTGGATGAGAGATTAAGGCTCTGGGTTACTGATCAGAAGGTTGGGGGTTCAATTCCCAATCCCACCAAAGTACCACTCTTGGACCTTTCACTAAATCCTTCAACCCTCAATAACCCAGTTGTATAAATTAGATTTTAAAAAATCCAAGTTGCTCTGGAAAAGCACCAACAGCTGAATGTCGTAAATGTATGGATGATCAATCATGTTTGATTGACAGCTCAAAGGCCCATCCCCCTATTCATTCATTTTCTAAACCGTCTAATCCTAATGAGGGGCGCAGGACGGCTGGCGCCTATCTCAGCCGACTCCAGGCAAAGGCGGTGTACACCCTGAACAGCTCGCCAGGCCATTGCAGGGCAACACACATACAACCATTCACACTCACATTCACACCTCGGGGTGATTTGGAACCGCCAATCAGCCTACTGTGCATGTTTTTTTACATTTGGAGGAAAGCGGAGTACCTGGAGAAAACGCATGCAAGCACAGGGAAAACATGCAAACACAAACGCCAGAGCACAGGAATCGAACCCGGGACCTTCTTGCTGCGAGGTGGACATGCTAACCATTGTACCACCGTGCAGCCCTCCCCAAAGCTATATTATGTGTAATTGTGATTGGTTCGAAGACTTAATGTGATTCTTCACTGACCTGGAGATTATGAGTTCAAATCCCAGGACTTCCATAACCCTTAACCTGACCCCAGTTCCTGTTTTGTCAGAAGTTGAAAGAAAATACTAAAATACTCCTCTTAATTACAATCTGAAGTGATTTTATGAGTCTATAAGGTTTCTTTTCCATCACGGAGGTGTTTATGGCCTTTGTAGCCTGCTGAGAGACATTTACTGCTGTCTCAGAGACAAAAGTTATAGTGGCTTTAATACTTCAGACATCCAGCTTCAGTTTAGCTCCCAGTACAGGGATTTAAATCGTAGAGGAATTCATTTACTGCTTAAATGCCTGAATTAGTCTAATCTTGTGGTGTGCTGCTTCACAAGTCCTAGAGGATATTTGCACTGCAGAAATTTATAGCGATATCCTGCTTTAACACACCCTGTTTGTCTCATGAAAGGCCACTGGGAAAAAACATTCATTCCCGAAATTCTTACTTATTCTTCATCATTAAGTATAACACACAGGAACCATTATGAATCATCTAAAGTGAGACTGATAAAAGGGCAGCACGGTGGTGTAGTGGTTAGCACGTCCACCTCACAGCAAGAAGGACCTGGGTTTGAATCCCGGGCTCCGTGAGGGCGTTTCTGTGTGGAGTTTGCATGTTTCCCCATGCTTGCATAGATTTCCTCCGAGTACTCCGGTTTCCATCCAAAGTCCAACGACATTCCCATTAGGAAAATTGGCTGTTCCAAATTGCCCCTAGGTTTGAGTGTGAGTGTGAAAGCTTGTATATCTGGGTGGTTTTGCCCTGCAATGGTCGGGTAAGCTGTTCACGATGTACCCCGCCTTCACACTGTGTCGACTGAGATCGCAGTAGGAATCCTAATAGGATTAAGCAGTTCTGCAAATGAGTGAGTGAATCAGACTAATGAAAAGTTTGGAAGGTCCAGGTGTAAGGACTATACACTAAATGTAGTCCCCTTTACTGTTATAAGCTTATAACCTTTATTGTTATAAGCTATAAGCTCTTCTGGGAAGGCTCTCCAATGAATTTTGGCTCTGATGTTGGATGAGGAGGCCTGGAGTGCAGTCAGGGTTCAAGTTCATTCTCAAGGTGTTCAAGAATTAATATTTTTGACTTAAAAATTTTTTGTGCACTGGTGCATTGTCAAATTGAAACATTTTTGTCATTGGCGGGAAGTTGTAATTCAACACTATACAGAGACATCCTAGACAATTTGCTTCAGACTATGTAGTAAGAGTTATCAACAACTTTAAACAATTGGTGCAATTCACGGCACAACTGGTAGGCAGGCATGCTGTTAAGATTACATTCGTCTTTTTGCCTACCAATATGGCCACCGCACCAGTTGACCCCATAGACTGACCCCGCTTGTGACATCATCTTGCACGCTTCAAATCCTTCAACCAGGCTGTCCGTCTTTGCAAATCAAGAGGTAAACGAAATAATTTGTGTGTACAGCCTTTAAACTGGCATTTGGTGCAATTCAACGGTACAACTGGTAGCCGTGCTGTTGAGATTACATTCGTCTTTTTGCCCACCAATATGTCTGCCGCAGAAGTTGACCTCATAGACTGACCCGGCATGTGACATCATACCCACTTCAAAGCCTTCAACCAGGCTGTCCAATCAAATTTATGCATGTAGCCTTTAAACTGGCGATTAGTGCAATTCACGGTAGAACAACAGGTAGGCATGCAGTGGAGATTACTATTAGTCTTTTTGCCTAGCAATATAGCCACTCTGCTTGTGACGTCATCACAGGAGGCAGAGGCGTCATTGATATAGCCAGAATAAATACCAAGTCTCCAAACTAGATACCAGAAAGAGGGGGACGTTAATGCGCTAGTCCAGTCCAATTTTAAAAATGAATAAATTAATAAATAAACAATAAACAACCACAATAGAGTCGTCATTTCCGGTTAGTAGCGGAAGTAGGAAACACCGCAAACAACATGGGGACTGGGGATGACAAGAAGGCAGTGCTTGCTTTACCCAGACACTCCTACTGGTTCGACATCTGGGTTTTTCTGTTGTTCGATATCGTCTTCTTTCTCTTCGTGTACTGTATCTTTCCATAAACGGTAAGAAAAGCAGGTTTGAATTCGATAAACACTTAAAATAAAAGCTACATGCTAACATGTTAGTCGGCTGCGTGAACAGTGTCACGTACACATGGGTTTACACCTGGCACAGGTTTATTCTTCTTTAAGCTCTGATTTTTAATTTATGAAATAAAACAGAGGATGGAAAGTTTTTTCTTGTCTTTAACTGTACTTTTCTGTCTTTAATAATATATTAAATAGCTGTAAACGAATATGTCAGTGTCAGATATAATTACACCCTTTATTTATACTAAATAAAATTTACACTTTATTTATACATTACAGGTCTTACCACAAGTCCCTGATTAAGTTAAATAAAATATTTTCTATATAAATTTGAGATACCGCCAGACATACTATCAGAGCTTCTTGTATTGTTCTGCAGTGTTGTGGTAAAATAATTTTCAGCTTAGTCAGATTAAATGAACAGTCGGTTAACAATATAACAGTCGTGGTTACTATCATTCACTCTGAACCACGTTAATTGTATTTATAAGAGCACGGTACACGTCCTAAACAGCCATTAAATATTTAAAAAGTGGTCATTAATCTTGTTTGTATTTGCAGTTAGCAGAAATCTGGGTGTTGTGGAAGGATCAGGGACGGTGGCTCACCAGAAGACAGACAGATGATGGGTAAGCGCTTAGAGCTCACACTGCTCCCAGATTAAATAATCAACGTACAGGTATATCAACACCTCACAACGTTCTTTTTCAAAACAGACATCCTGTAATTGCTGCACTGTTCTGACGACACGCTCATGACATTTCCTATAATGTGTTTAAATTGCACACTGTTTCAATAAAGGAACCGTCCACAGAAGGGCTGGTTCGGCGTCACAGCCAGTTAAGTCATGGTGTACGATCAGATGGCTGCCTCAACCATAGAATAATCAGTGTAATAATATAAAAATGGATTAAGGTATATTTTCTCTGATAACTAGCTACAAATCATTTATTCATTTGCTAAACCGTTTTATCTTACTAGAATTGGGGGGATGGCTGAAGCCTATCTCAGCCGTACACCCTGAATTGCTCTCCAGACAATTGCATGGCCAACACACACATACCAGGCATGTCATTTGGTCGCGGATCCGTGAAAATTTGTGTATTGAAAATAAAATTTGACACCCACTTGAAACATGTTACGATTGGATTCACATTAATTAAAGCAGCATTTCATTATTGTATCATGAAAGTTATATCACAAACAGTTGACAACTCAGACTTGCTCCCAACTCGCGGATTGCGTGTTTCCGCTTGACGTGCCGAAATGGACCCATTTTGTATCTATGTCTTTATACCTATGGAGAGGCCACACATGCTGCCATTTGTAAAGTCGCGGGAACACAGAACTTTGTTTTGATGTTAAACTTTTGTTAAATGGCGAGGATTAATGACAGGAAACAAGAAAACAGGGCTAGAAAGGTGGACGGTGAGTGCCAGATTAAGTGGTGCTGGGAGTGGTTGGTGAAACCTATGAACATTTCACAGGACAACCACGAGTTAACCACTACAATTGGAGAATTTTTTCGGAAGCTTGATGTGGAAGGTAAAGCAAAATATGGTGACAGAGGGTGCAAGTCGCTCATTGACCACATCAAGGCTAAAGGCCATGCCAGAAAATTGTATGAGAAACTGTCTAATTATCAATTACCCAGCAATTTATGGTATATGGGATAAGCCCTGTGTACTTGCAAGCAGCCAGTGGCATTGCAGTCCCCAAGCATAAAAGACTGACTCCCATGGTCGAACACAAAGCACATATAGTGGTAAGACCGTAAGAAAGAGTAATTTAGTCTAGGCCTAATGTTTTTTCTCTATTTATATCAAACATTTTAATTTTTTTAATTTAGAATCTGATGATCTAGTATTTCAATTAGTCAAGTTCTAGTTACAGACCCAGTTATTATGCAACAGGGGTAGAAATTAACTCCTTTTTTTTTTTTTTTTATCTTTTTTTACTAGTCCTTACAATTATTTTTAATATTTCCATGTTGCATATATTGATTTATATTAGGCCTTTATATACAAAACTTGTATAGAAAGAATTAAAATCTATATTGTTTCATTATTTATAATGCTTTGTAAATCAATACTTTGAAGAAGTGCCCAAAAGGTTCTAAACTGACTATACAATACTTGAGGGATTTTGAGTGTAAATGCTCAACAAATTGCAACATTTCTACCCTAAAATTCTGACCCTCGTTATGGGTGCTACGCACCAGTTGAAAAATTCACTTATTTTGAAATTTGCCAGTGACGTGCCTGACATACAACCATCCATACTCACACATAGGGATAAATTGAAGCAGCTAATTAGACTGATGTGCATGTCTTTGGACTGTGGGAGGAAACCGGACTACCCCGAATAAACCCACGCAAGCACGGGGAGAACATACAAACTCCACACAGAAATGCCTTCACCAAGCCCAGGACCTTCTTGCTGTGAGGCGGACATGCTAACCACTACACATCCTGATCATCTTATATCTTATGTTCTTTTGCAGCTTTATGGCAATGGAATTCTGCACTTGTGGCTTCAGCTGACTTCCTCCTGCTAACCCGTCACCAGGACACCGAAATTGCCTCACCATGTCCCCCCATGGAGTCCAACACGGTGCAACTTTAAACTAGACAATTAACATTCCATTGTACAGGCCCTAATTTCTCATACAGAACACTGATTAAGATGGAATTAGCCAACTAAATTATTTTTGTATATCTGTTGATACTCAGAATGTGTGTGTGTGATTATCAGAGTAAATAAAAATGATAACAAGGAATTAGTTTAAATTAATAAAATTTACTCAACTATTTTTCAGATGTTGTATGGAAAGTCTGTTCTTTCGTCACTTTATATTCTTCTGGAGATAGATAGACTGACTGTAGCAGTCATAAGTAAAAGTTCTATTGGCGATGTTATATAATTACAACAGAGGACAGCGAAGCTAGCCAATCATTAGCATTTGTGAGGTCGTGTGTGGAAGTGGGTAGACAGCACTTTTCTCTAAATAACAATTTAGGAACAGTCGTGTCTCAGAGGAAGTGTAAATGATAGTCCTAATCCTCGTCCTATAGTTGTTGTGTGGCGGGTGAGAGCTATGAAGTTATTTGGAATAGGCTGATGATAAAACTTGGAGAGAATAGAGTAATAATGAAGAATTATACACTGTAAGTGAGGTGGATGTTGCTGAAGAGTCACCACCAAGGGAACTATTTAGTTCAGCGACATTCATCAAGCCTGAGGCAAATACGCGTTTTAGTATATACTACATTAGGACATGAAACCCAAAATAAAAGTAAGATTTTTATTGTTTCTTTTTCTTTACATGTTTTCAGTTAGTCTTCCTCTCATCCCCCACTTTGCCCTTAATAGCAATTTATTTATTTAATCGGGAATTAAACCCAGACCTTCTTGCTGTGAGGCGGACGTGCAAAACCACTGTGCCACCCCAGACATAGACTATTGCCTCCAATTACATCCGATTCTTTTTCCTTTCACCTGAGACACCCACCACACAGCCAACAGTGATCTAAAGTGCCTGTTGTTGTGACCCATCATCTCGTCTGGAGTTGATTTCCCTCTTTCTGGCTGCGAGTAGTCTGAAACTGAACGATTGCCAGACATGCGGTGGAGATAAATAGGTCAGAGAGATCAGAACGGGGAAGTATAGAGAGGAAAAAAGCTCTGTTCCATCACAGTGTGTGCCAACAAAAGAAAAATAATAAAAAAACCTTCTCTTTCTCAGTTAAATGGAGCACTTTAGATTTTTCTCCAGTATTCTGAGGTTCAGGGGGTCTGTTTTTTATGAAGTACCTGATCAATGCTTGCTCCTCAGGCTGCCTGCAGGCGATATGGAGAAAGAGAGATGGGGGAAATTTTTGCTTTTAGAAACAGTGCACCGATACCTGGTGGACACACAGGAAGTGCTTTTTTCACGTGCCCTCTCTTTGACCCTTCTGCCAACTCGTTCCTTGTGAGCTCCTGACACCAGCGCCGCGTGAGCTGAGCATGAGTAGCAGCCTTCATCGCATGATTATTCATTGTTTCTGGAGACACTCAGATCACAGCCCAGGTTCCTCCACACCAGTGTTTTTGTTTTTTGTTGGGTTTTTTTTGTAGTTTGGGGATATAATGTTCCGATTTTGTTGTCAGTACTCAGAGCTTTCGAGTTAGCACTGATATAATCAGTCGAGTTTCCTTCTTCTGACTGTTGTGCAGACTGTAGTGTTACCTTGCTCTTACATATCTCAAGCAGGGATGTAGAGCGAGTCCAGGAATAATGAGTTCGATGTTAAGTGTGTGATAGAAGAGGAAAACTCCGAGAGATGCCCAGCACTGACCTGTAAAGCTGATGACATCACAGAGCTGCATCAAGCTGTTTTTCTTTTCTTCTTTTTGTCCTGACTTATTTCTTTCTTTTTTTTACTTTCCAGTTTTTCTATTTGTATTTCTTGGCTGTTTTTTTCCTGTCTTTCCTGATTTTTTTTTCTTTTCCTTTCCTTCCTGTTTTTCCTTTGTTTTTTTCTTTTCTTTCTAGTTTGTATTTAAAGTTTTGTTTTTCTTTCCCTTGTCCATTTTGTGTTTTTCTTTTTTCTTTCGATAATTCTTATTTCCTTTTTTCTTTCATTCCTGCCCCACCCACCTTTTTTCCTCTCTTTACTGATTTTTTTTCCCCCTTTGTAGTACCCGGAGGAAACCCACACAAGCATGGGGAGAGCATGCAAACTCCACACAGAAACGCCTGAGCGTTTTTGAGAATCTTGCTGTGAGACGAAAGTGTTAACCACTGCGCCACTGTGTCGCACCCATTATTATTATTGTTAGTGTTATTATTATTACTATTATTTAGTTTTTCGTTCTCTTTCGTGTTTGCTTTTGATTTCCTTTCTTTTTTTTTCACCCTCTATTTTTCCCCCACATTTTTATTTTGTTCAGTTTTCTTCAGCTTTTTTTTTTGTCCTGTCTTACATTTTTCCTCATCTTTCCTGATTTTCTTTCTTCTCTTCTCTTTTTCCTTCCCTTTTAATATTTTCCCTGTTTTCTTGATGTGCTATTTTTCTTTATTTCTTTTTCTTCTGTTCTTTTTCCTCTTTCAGTTTTGTCCTATAGTTTCCTTTTTATGATGTCTCTTTTTTGTCTTTCTTCTTGTTCTGTTACCACCCCCCCTTCCTTCCCTCCCTCCTGTTTTATCCACCTACATTCTTTCTCTTAATCTTCACCTAATCATCTTTTCTTTCATTGCACCTTTCCATGTAAAGATCAGCTTTCCTGACCTCATGCACTGGCTTTGCCTCTGTATGTAGTCTGGAACTGTCTCACTTTTCACCGGTTCTGATCTCCCTGACTGTCTTCTCAAGATAAATGCATGTTCAGTATTGGTGAATTAAATGTGACAAGAGCAATCAGCGAACGCAAACCTCCACCAAGCCCTGCAATCCCCCATAGAAACCAAAATGCCAAAAGTTGTCCTATCAAAAATCAAAAATCTCCTATCCTTTTAAAAATTCCTGGATCCAGATCAAATCTCCAAAATGTAATGAAGTCTTCCTTGTCTAAAGCCCCACCTCTGATAGAAATGTCATGAAAAACTTTTTTCATTATCCTGCTAACAAACCATGGGTAGCATAACCACCTTTACTGAGAAAAATATAAAAAATGTCTAACATAGTTTTATTTTTGTACTTTACTGTATATTAACTGAAATTTAACTGAAAGGAGCTGAAATAAAAAATAAGTGGCAGCACAGAGAACACCTGACATTACCAGCTTTCTTTACCCAGAGCCCAGTCGAGGCTCTGCGGCAGCTCATAACCTACCAGATCTTTCCCTGAGCTACCACTGCCCTAACGAGATCCGACACATTTCACCTCATGAGCGTGACAAATCCCAGACTCTTCCTTTAAACCATAATTACGTCAAACGGTCTGAATCATCGTCACCTGCGAGGATCAATGGGATTTGTAAGGCTTTGGAGTTTACAGCATGTTCCACTATAACCATTAAAACCAGTGCATGTCATTTTTGGAATTTTGCTGGACGTCTGTTAAGATTCAAAGATTAAAGGAGTTGGAAAACATGTTTTTGTGTTCGCTCCTGCCATGAGAAGCGGTCGTTACGGAGCGCTCGGCCAGGCAATGAGCTGTACGCTGCTGTGTTTTCTTTCCACCCGTCACGTGTGCGAGGTCTTTTCCAGAGCACATTTTCATTTGGCGTAATAAAAGAAAATGTCAGGGCTGGATGAAGGTGGAGGTTTGGCATGTTCAAGCTTTCTCTTTTACAGAATCTCTGTGACCTCATCTACAACCTCTGCATCTCACCAATCAGCCATAATATTAAAAACACCTGAATAGTCCAGTTTCGGTCCCTCTTGTGCCACCAAAACAGCTCTAACCCACCAAGACATGAACTTCTCAAAGACCCTTGAAGGTGTTTTGCAGTATGAGTAAAGCTGCATGGTGGGTTCTTCATGGATTGGATTAGTTTGTTCAGCAGATCTCACAGATGCTCGACTGGTTTGAGAGCTGAGGAATTTGGAGGCAAACTCAACACCTTGAACATTTTGTCATGTTCCTCAAACCGTTCCTGACCATTTTTTGTAGTGTGGCAGGTCATATCATTCTGCTTAAAGAGTCCACTGTCTTTAGTAAAGATTATGTTTACCATGAAGAAGTGAACTTGGCCTACAACAGTGTTTAGATAGGTGGTATGCGTGAAATTATCATCCACACGAATACCATGATCCAAGGTTTCCTAGCAGAACATTGCCCAGATGCTTCTGTTGGCTTTCTTTCTTCCCCTAGTACTTCCAGGTGCCATCTCTTCCCCAGGTAAATGCACCCAGCCTCCTACATGATGTAAAAGAAAACATGATTCAAACATGATGCCAAAAGGCCACCTTCATTCATTGCTCAGTGGTCCACTTCTGATCCAAATTGTATGTGTAATTGGTGGTGGGGTTGGGCCAACATAGATACTCTGATTGCGTAATTGGTGGTGGGGTTGGGCCAACATAGATACTCTGATTGCTCTGCATCTACACAGCCCCATACGAAGCAAACTCTGATGCACTGGGTGTTCTGACATCATTTTCACCCATTTTTTTCTACAGTAGCTCTTCTATGTGATAAAACCAGATGGGAAAACCTTCACTCTGCATACACACATCAGTGAGCTTTGAGTGCCTTTGACCCTGTCACTGGTTCACCAGTTGTCCTTCCTCAGACCAGCTGTGGTGGGTACTTAGCACTGTATACCAGGAACACCCCACAAGACTTGCTGTTTTTCTGGAGATGAATAGACCCAGTCGTTTAACCATCTCAGTATGGCGAATGTTCAGTTCACTCAGATTCTTACACTTGTCCATTTTTCTTGTTTCCATCACACCAACTTCAAGAACTGACTGTTCACTTGCTGCCTAATACATCACACTTCTTTTCAGTTGCCACAGTTAGGAGAAAATTAGTGTTGTCCATGTCACCTGTCAGTGGTTTTAAGGTTATGTCTGATTGGTGGATTTATTTTACTATAAGTATACTTGAGGGGGGAAAAAGGCAAATCAAATAAGAATTCAACAAGTCGTTCTGTCTTCTTTCCATTTTTTTCTTTTTCATACCCTTCCCTTGTTTTCTTAACTGTTTCTTTTCTCCTCTATATTCTTTTTTAAAATTTGTTCCACTTTTCATTTCTGATTTTTAAAATGTTTCTTACTATAATTTATTTTTTCCTTCTTTCTTTCTTAACATTATTATTTTTCTATTTACTTCCATTGAACCATCATTATTCCCCTGAATCCCTTGTAATGACTCATCCAATCATGTTTTATTACGGCATTGTTTTTTATGACCAAAGCCAAAAATTCTCATGACCTTCAGTAGCTGTGTCTCCTCTGCTCCCCTGTAGTCTACATGATCCGGCACTTGATCCTTGGTCTTAGCCCGCAGTACTAATCTCTCTGAGCTCAGCCTTCAAACAAGGCCTGATAACAAGCGGGATAAATCTCCAACCCCTCCCCACACACGCACACACACACACCCCCCTGTGTGGCTTCAGGATGCTGCTTCATTTGGCTTCGTCACTGCTACTCTCATACTGTACCTCTCACCTCCGGACAACATTAATGTGCAGTATGTCAATATTGCGTTTTAGTTTCGACAGTAATTAAGAAGGACTGTGAATGAACATCCGTGGGTCACGAGCCGAGTCCCTCCTCAGGTTGAGATCATGAGCTCATGTGGTTATATTCGAATCTGTATGACCTTCAGGGGGAAAAAAAACCCTCGAGACACAGGTGTACTGAGAGCACTGGAGCACTAGGTGTGCTGTTCTCTGCAGCTTTAAAGTCTACTTCACTTTAAATCAAAACGGAAAAATAGATTCAAACATAATAAAGGCTTTAAATGTAAAATCCTATTTTTGTTATTTGTACAAACATTTCTTTACTATGATGTACAATCAGAGCTGTTGCATTAGCCTCATTGTGATGTGCTCTTCATTCACTCACTCATTTGCTGAACTGCTTAATCCTACAAGGGATGCAGGGAGGCTGGTGCCTATCTCAGCCAAAACAGTATCCCGAAGGCGGGATACACCCTAAACAGCTCCTCAGTCCATCACAGGGCCAACACACACACACACACACACATCTAGTGGTAATTTGTTACAGCCAATTAGCCTAAAGTACATGTCTTTGGACTGTGGGAGGAAACTGGAGTACCCAGAGGAAACCCACGCCAGCAATGGGAGAACATGCAAACTCCATACATAAACGCCGATTCGTGGAATCAAACCCAGGACCTTCTTGCTGTGAAGCAGACATGCTAACCACTATGCCACCATGCTCATTACATCTGCCAAGATTATGTTTTCGTTGGTGTTGGTTTGTTAGTCTGTTTATTTGCTTGCAATTTTATTCAAATGATGATAATAATAATAATAATAGGTGGTACGGTGGCGCAGTGGTAAGCACGTCCGCCTCACAGCAAGAAGACCTGGGTTTGATTCCCAGGCTTGGGCGTTTCTGTGTGGAGTTTGCATGTTCTCCCCGTGCTTTTGTGGGTTTCCTCTGGGTACTCTGGTTTCCTCCCACAGTCCAAAAAAATGCACAGTAGGCTAAATGGCTGTTTCAAATCCCCTCTGGGTGTGAGTGTGAATGGTTATGTGAGTATTGGCCCTGTGGCCTGGTGAGCTGTTCAGGGTGTACTCCGCCCCCTCACCCAGTGTCGGCTGAAATAGGCGCCAGCCTTCCTGCAGCCATAATTAGGATTAAGCATCTAAAATGAAAGAATAATAATAATAATAATAATAATAATAATAATAGAAGGGGTGGAGTATGGCCCATGTAAAATTTACCACCTTGCCAGAGGTGAATAATTGTTTTAGTATACACTACATGGGAACATTAGCAAAAAGCAAACCAAAATGAGATTTTTGTATAGTTTATTCATATATATGTTATTCATATATATATTTTCAAATTGTTAAAGCAGAAGCAACTATGTATGTTAGCGCATTTCATAATGGTGTCTGTTTATAATTAATCAGCTTTCAAGTAGATACTACAAAGAAATAAATAAAAAGTAAACTTAAACATGATGTTTATGGTTTATTTTCTATTTTAAAGCGTGGCACGGATCATGCTGCCTCCTCCCTCACAATGACGGAAATCTTTTGAAAGTTTGAATAAAGTGTTTTTTACTACAATGGGGCATATTGCGTAGTTTTCTCCTTAAATTTCTTGTAACTGCATTTGGTTGAATCTCTAGGAATTCAGAATTACTGACCATAACACACTATGAATTTTTATTCACTATTTTCATTCAGGCACTATCCACTTGGGATATTGTCTTAACCCCCCAGACTGTGAGCCAGTCAGATTGCATAATTCCTATGTTGTATATACTAATAAAAGTACATGTCCCCCCATACACACACACACACACACCCTGTGATACCGTACTTTGGCTTTGATGTCCCATTATACACTAAGGCATCCTCAGGATTGCTAAACTTAACATCCTAAAAATAATATTCTTGGATTCATATAGAAATCCCTGGTGGTTTGGGGGATCGAATGAGCACTTAATACCACTTATAAGTGAAAACACTTACAAACTATGAAGCAATAGGAAGGATGAAAACAAAGTTCTTGAAATAGAGAAAAGAATGAAATGGAAAATAGTCGTTTATAGTTTTCATGAAACACTAGAAGACACTACAGAGAGTGTAGCCGGTACAGGACAAAAACTAAATAAACTACATTAGAAGGGCCACTTAGGGGCCACTTTAGGTATTAAGACCCATTGACAAATATCTTGTTTATGAGCCTGAAGTTGATCTCTATAAATCTCTAGAACAACTTTATAAATCGAACATTGTTATTACTTCATAGAAAACATTATACAGGCATATGCTCACTTGACTTATTTTTGTCTTCTAGCTCTACTTTTACATCAACTCATATTTTTGCCCTTGAATTAAAACCGCACTGTTTCATACCAGGTGGACTCATTCAGCTGCATCTTTGCAATCATTTCCGTCACTACTCCTAAGTGCCTCCTCCTAGACAGGCTTTCTTTTATTGCTAATGAACACTTAACACATTCAAAGATCGGTGCGTCATATCCTGTTCTTGTGTGTCTGAGTATATAAGGGAATTAAAAAAAAAAAAAAGTAAAAGAACCGTGCCCCCGCCACCACAGCGTACAATTTCATCCTATTGGAAGCCGCAGTGAACAAATCTATTGAGCAGTTGCTCGTTTGGCAATTCTGAAAGCCCTACCTTTAGTCATTGCAGCTGTGTAAACAGATTTTAAAAGCTGATCTACCAAAGCTGAAAGAAAGAAAGAAAGGAAAAAAAATGCTCCGAGCAAGAACTCCGTCAAGGAGGATCAGTCATGAAGATGGAGTGCAGGAATTCAGAATTCAATGAGACGTATTTATTTCGGTCAAAGTGAAAAGCTTTCGATTGCCTGGATATAACGTGCAGTAAATATCCTGCTGTGTTAGCGAGTAGGGAATGGAAGCTAAAGCACGGCAAAGAAAATGGCCGCTATATCAAGCAGGTTAGAGTGCACAACTCATTCATTCTTTTTCTAAGACGCTTAATCCTAATTAGGGTTGTGGGGAGGCTGGCGCCCATTTTAGCCGACTCTGGGCGGGGTACACCCTGGACAGCTCGCCAGGCCATAGCTGGGCCAGCACTCATACCTAGGGACGATTTGGAGCAGCCAGTTAGCCTACTGTGCATGTTTATGGACTGTGGGAGGAAACCGGAGTGCCCGGAGGAAACCCATGCAAGCACCGGGAGAACATGCAAACTCCACACAGAAACGCCCGAGCCCAGGAATCGAACCCGGGACCTTCTTGCTGTGAGGCGGACGTGCTAATCACTGCGCCACCGTGCCACCAAGGTGCACAATTAACAAATGCCAAATCAGCTATTTGGTACCACCGATCTTAGCATGCCACTGTGTAAGTCCTTGACGCTTGCTGTCAAGCTAATGCAGCTAGAGGAATACCTTATGTGTAAGTGAATTGATTTGATTTTTCTAGCTGATATTGGCTTGATGGATCAAGCCGTGATGAATGAAAATAAAAATAAATAGTGGCCATTTTCTCAGATAAACCCTCCACTTTGTAGGCACTGTGCAGTAGAGATGTAGACCCTAGGCTTACACATGACATGATATTATTCTAGTTTATAAAGCAACAGCACTTTCATGCTACTGATTCGATTCATAAGGCAAACAATTCAGTATCTGACGTTACCACTGATTCTGCTATCATACAACAGGATTAGAATAAATTTCAATTTTGAATTCATGTGAAAAGTAAAACATACCATAAGCACTCACAGGTGAAGTGAATAACACTGATTATTTTATGGCAGTGACAGTATGTGCAATCTGATAAATCGCATATGGACCAGTGCGTATCCAACCGGCGAGTTAGCCATTACTTAGCGCACCGTTTGTGATGACCTTGCAACCTCTAAAAAAGCATTCAGTGTTTTGTATGCAGGAAATATCTGAAGTGATAAAAAGTTTCCACAAAGTACTCGCTGCTCATCGGAAAGATCTTGTTCATTACAGGAAGGGAAACAAGCCGTAAGCTACCAACACCCTCACAGAAACGGATGAAGATACCTTGTTCAGAAGCGGGCAGTTTGGAACTAGCGCCCCAGCCAGAATGTAAAAAGTAACATAGCCTAAAGTAGAATAAAGATGCTACCATTTGGAAATGCCATATAATAAACTACTTATTAACTTCATGTGCTCGGTCTGTACAGAGAAATCTCAGCCCTTTGGCTTTTTTTTGCACAGCCCTCGCATTCCGCTCTTTCTGTACTGAAGATTTTGTGCTGAGATTTCTCGATACAGACCTGATGCATAGTTAATAATTCATTGTCATCTCTTTACAGTGTACCAAGGATGTTCTCAAAGTTGATGTATTAAAAGCAGGAAAAACGAGCAAGCGCCAGGATCTGAGTGACTTTGACATGGGCCACACTATGATCTAAACAACTGTGTTTAGATCGGTAGGTCTCTTGGGGTGTTCCTGGCATGCAATAATAAGTACCTACCGAAGGTGGTCTAAGAAAGGACAACTAGTGAACTGGTAAGAGTGTCATGGGTGTCTATAGTTTATTGATGCATGTGAAGAGTGAAGGCTAGGACGTCTGGTATGATCTCAGAGAAGAGCTATTGCTGAAAAGGTGAAAAGGAACACCTTTGTAGCTTGCTTTGCATGGAGCTTGCCTACGTAAAGACCAGTCAGGTGGTGCTAATGTTATGGCTGATCAGATCTTATAGTTTATATACTTTGTATATGTGTGTGTGTGAATGGGGGTTGTGGAGGGATTTGGGATCGCTGGAATTTAAACTCACGATTTCCTGATGATAGATCGAAGGCTTTTACTGTTGCACCTGCCTGACTTTAATTTTAATAGCATTTTGCACTTCCCCTGTACAAATTATTACATTGCCATAAATATTTCAGCTCTGTATTCTGAATGTCTGCATGTTGCATCACACATCAATGCATTTGGTTCCTCATCTGAACAGCAGCATAACACATGTTGGGCTTTACCCAATCAAATCTGCCCCAGTATCAGGCTTGGAGAGACCTATACCGATTCTGTACAGAAGTAAAAAATGGGCTTCAAGCTTTTCTTTTTTAATAAGACAAGACGAAATATGATAAATGAAAATATTTGAATTTGTTTAATTAGTAATTTCTCCCTCTCTCTCCCCGTCACTCTCCAACACGCTCGGAGAAAGATGCGATCTTGCATGTTGACAGTCTGTGAAGCTGGTATCTCTTTTTTTCCTGAGAACTTCATTTCATTTTGTGCTTGAGATAAGACGTTTAATTTCAAAGATTATTTTTATGAAAGTGTGTGTGTGTGTGTGTGTGTGTGTGTGTGTGTGTGTGTGTGTGAGTGTGAGTGAGAGAGAGAGAGAGAGAGAGAGAGAGAGAGAGAGAGAGAGAGAGAGAGAGAGAG
>JBCNYH010000011.1:15806758-15818750 GCA_039654325.1 Tandanus tandanus | reverse complement strand
ATGTTTTTGGACTGTGGGAGGAAACCGGAGTACCCGGAGGAAACCCACGCAAGCACAGGGAGAACATGCAAACTCCAGTCACCTTAAGTTGATACTAAATTATAAACAGTGTAATTTTTGGCCATAGAGCATCTTTTCTTAGTACATATATATTAAAGTTTCTCTATATGGAGAAAACCATTGTTTGCTAGCAGTGCTACTAGCAAGTACACTATAATCAATGGATGCATTCGAAAACACATTTCCACTTATAAAGCTTGTCTGCAAAGGATGTCAAAATATTCAATAAGCTTTTAATAATGGGCAAATAGTTTCCAGATGATTTATTAAAACCACAGGATTTAAAAGGTACCACATTATGTTATATAACCAAAGTAGAAAAATCCTCAAGGGAAAATAATCAAAAGAATATGGCAGAAAGAAGTGAAGATGGCTTCAATACATGGAAGGACTTGGTGAACTATAAGCTGATGTAAATCTTTGCAAAGATCCAAGTTGTGTGCTTACAACTCGCTTGTGTAGTTCTAGAATGTATTGCAGAGATGGTCAGGACGTAGGTACTTAACTGACATTAGCACAAACTACATATTCGGATGCAGTCATAGTCTTTTGCTTAAACATTTGCCAGCATATATGAGAAAAATGTTATGTTAATGATATTCCTGACAGGTTGGTCTACTCTTTACTGTCTCTACATCTTTAGATTGTTTATATAAAACACTTCATAGCCAGGTGCTAGCTAGAACAGTTACATGGGTGTTTCTCAATGTGGTGGAACTTGCTAAAGTTAGCAGCCCATGCTATGACACCCTCCCCTGTGTTCTTCCCTTATTTTAGTCACATCAAATCAAATCAAGTGTTGCCTCCCTATCGCATACGACCACCACCAACAGCGGAGAGGCGTAAGCTTGCACATGCCCCCTCCGTGACATGCGATGCTACCACCCACATCTTTACGAACTGCTTAGCATGGGCATTTAAGAGCAGCCTTACACACTCGCACGAGGAAGCACTAGCCCCGTTGTATGAATGAGCTTACAAACACCCATGATTGGCTGATGATCGATGTGAGTGACAGGGAGTTGATCGCATGCCATCCCTCCCTCTTTTGAAAGCACGGCCAATTAGTTCCCATGGACTCCCAGTCGCAGATGACTGCGGCATTGACCTGGATTTGAGCCTGTGATCTCCGGGTTGATAGTTGCCCACTCACGAGCAAATATTGCTATTCTATCTATGTTTATCTTGTATTGTGAACATCTCTGCACTTTTATATTATTTACAAACACTATACAGGCAGGTGTTAGCAAGATAAAAGATTAGCTAGCTTCCATATTTTGAGATACATACAGTTTTTTCAGTCGAAGAGTTTTTTTCTCCAACAAATTGAACCAGACCAAATTTCCCAATGTGTGAAACCCCCTGATATGAGATAAAGACGTTCCAGATAAACAACTGGAGTGTCTGATATAATCGTGGCTATTACTGGGGTTGTGCGAGTTGTGTGTTGTGAACAGGATCCTGTTTCTATAAAGGCACACAAATATTACTCACTCTCTAATCATTTCAAGAACGAAAAGGCAAAAAGTCTGAAATGGGGAGGGAGAAGAAATGGAAGGGCGAGATGCAGCATCTGCGGTGAAAGGACCCTAATTGCAGATTGATTTGAAGGAGCGACGGCCCTATCTGCATTGCAGCGAAGTGTGTGGCTGGCACTCGTCTCTCCTTCTCGGCCTCTGATTAAGCATTGTGTGTGCCGTTTATTTAGCAAAACCACAGGCTAAATTTCAGGTTAAGTGAGCAAGGAGGCTGACTGTTGAGGAAAAGGGTCCGTCTCATTTCAGCAGCCGAAACGAGGATGATTTGGAAGCGCAGACAGATGTTCTTGACGTATGTAAGCTTGGAAATGAGAGCGAATTGATTGCCGTGTGGCAGAAATTTGCTTTATGACAATCATCATTTCATAATCCCGAATAAAAATGTGGGTATTCTGAAGTGATGGAGGAATCGGGTGCATGGACGTGCTCCGGGACTAGTTCTGTTACATGCCAATTCTTCAGTGCTCTGAAAGCCAAATCAAAAACTGTATACATAACCTATACATGTAGATGCTTTCGTTAAAAAAAACATCAATCGTTTACGAGGCCAACTTCACAAAAAAAATACACAATAACACACACAATTTCAACCTGTATACAGTAGACATCCATTCATCCATCCATTATCTATACCAATTATCTGTCAGAGTTTGGGGGATAGGGTGCTGGAGCCAAACCCAGCCAACTTCTGGAAAGAGGCGGGATGTACCCTGAACAGCTTGTCAGACCAACACACGCACAACCCTTCAAACTGACACTCACACCTAGGGGAAATTTAGAACAGCCTAATTAACCTAATGTGCATGTCTTTGGACTGTTGGAGGAAACTGGAGTACTTGGAGGAAACCCATGACACCAGGAGAACAACTGCACAAGCTCGGAACTCAACCCGGGAGTTGCTTGATGTAGGTGATGTGAGGCACGCACTACGCCATTGTGGCAACTGGTTTAAATTTAATGCAATTCAATTCAGTTCAATGTAACTTTATTTGTATGCCACTTTTAACAATTTCTCTGTAACAAAATGAAGAAGACCAAACTGAAATAGGAACTTGTATATTTCTTTGTGGAATTATAGAAGAATAAAGGTAAACAGTGCTTAGTATGAACAGATATAATAACACAGGACACTACCCACTTGGGCATAAACTGTTTTTGTGCAAATCAAGAATTTTTACCACCGTACTTAAACTATAACATACCAAAAACATTATTTCAGAATGTTCAGAGGCAGCACGGTGATGTAGTAGTTAGTACATCCACCTCACAGAAAGACGCTTGCATGGGTTTCCTCCAGGTTTTCCAGTTTCCATAGTCCAAAGACATTCACATTAGGCTAACTGGCTGTTCCAAATTGACCCAAGTTGTGATTGTGTGTGTGAATGGTTGTGTGTGTGTTGGTCCTGCGATGGTCTGGCAAGCTCTTCAGGGTGTACCCTGCCTTTGCCCAGAGTTGGCAAAGGCTAAAGTTAATGAGAATGTTTGTACAGATTTAATACAGTCACTGTAGCCCATACTACTCTTCTGCTAAATTTTCTGAAGAGGGGCAACAAGATGACATCATAAAAGCACCAGCCAAAAGACACAATCGTGGGGAGAATGGAACATGCATTAGTTGTCGTCATTTACTCTAAAAATACTTCTTCCATTTATCCAGGCACCAACTTTGACACCTCAGACAAATAGAGAAACTTGTATTGGGCCAGCGGTACTTTAGAGGATAAAGTCGAGAGTTAAAGTGAACACTCTATTCATTTAATCAAAGCACCTGGATTATGACTCACTTGTATGGTACTTGTACATTTTATTCAAGCATCTGCCACTGAATATATAACAATTATTTGGCGAAAGTGAGGTGGATATCGCTGAATAGTCTCCAAGTCTGAACGTCAAGGGGGCCACTGAGCCTTAGGCAGTAATTGCTTTAGTATATACTACAGAGAGAACAGAGAAAAAGTTAAAACTGAAACAATATTATTATGGATTGTTTTTATATTTTTAACTGACTCAAGCATTAATCCAAGTTTGCATGGATGGATAGATGTCTGTATGATTGAGTAGATAATTTCCATTATCTCAAGATAGCAAACCAATCACATCACGCAATTCCTGTGCAGTACACACACACACTACCTACACACAGACAGATTTTGCAGTTTTGAACAAGAGAAAGTGATAGCGTCATTCACCTCTGCCGCCAGGCCATTGCCAATTTGCCAATTAGCCATTGCCAACTAGCCTCCTGTGCATGTTTTTGGACTGTGGGAGTAAACCGGAGTACTCGGAGGAGACCCACACAAGCATGGGGACAACATGCAAACTACACACAGAAACTCCTGAGCCTGGTAATCGAACCCAGGCCTTCTTGCTGTGAGGCGGACGTGCTAACTACTGCGCCACTGTGCCGCCCCCTAGTGATAGCGTGGAAAAAGGAAATTTGAAATCCAGTCACGCATACATTCAGTTCTTGAGCAGGTAGGTCCAAAATGTCCATATTCTCTTTGATAGCTGTGCCTAGGTATTGTCACTGGAGGTTTTTTACGGTCTTTTTCAGGGTTTTTTGGGTCCAGGATAAACTTCCATAACTCTTTTTAGCTTTTGCTCTCTTTTCATCATTTGCAACACCAAACAGCACCACTTTCTTCTCTCACTCACTCACTCACTCACTCACTCACTCACTCACTAGTAGGGGGCAATTTGGAACAGCCGATTAGCCTAATGTGCATATCTTTGGACTGTGGGAGGAAACCAGAGTACCCGGAGGAAACCCATGCAAGCACAGGGAGAACATGCAAACTGAAACACCCAAGGCTGGGACTCGTACAGCACCACACCTCACACCAAGGCCCTTCTTGGTGTGAGGCTAACCACTATGCCATATAATAATAAAGAGTACTATTTAGAGGTTGGCACACATTCTGCTATGTAGATTAAAGACCAGCACAACCATCCATCCATTATCTGTCAGGGTTGTGGGTAACCTGGAGCCAATCTCAGCCGACTTTGGGTGAAGACTTGGATGTTATTTACAATGCCTCAGTAAGATGGCAGTATGAATTTTCATCACATTTATAAGGCAGAAGATCAAGAGTCAACAACATGGGGCATTAGAAACAAATGGAGGAAGAGAGAAAAGCAGTCTGTGGGGAATCAATCGGGCATTTTGATGACTTTGTCAGATAGCGTGAGCTTGAGAGTGATCTTGTCAGGCCCAGAAATGAGCTGCCATCCTAATCTAGTGTGTCATGTCACACTCAGCTGTACGCTTCTTGAAATTCGCAGCTAAAAACAAAGAGCAGCCAAGATGACAAAGGTCATAATCCACCAGTCAAAGCATTGTGCTGACACACAAGAACAAATCTGCTGCTTCATCTTGCTCTCTCCTATTGTTCTGAATGAGTTAATGCTTTATGGCAGCTGGCATCAGCGACCGTGGATTGTGTTGTATTGGTCGGACCCCAAAAGGAATCTGTGGCCAAGTAATCAAGGGCTAAGTTGTGAGGAATACAATGAAAGAGACATCATGAAAAAAAGAAGCAGACGTTTCCACGTGTCATATGTGGGAAAGCACTTTTTGGGGTTCTCATGTACCCGGCAAAATGAGCTTCGTTCCAGAACATTAAAGAAATGAAATTTTCAACAGCAAATCTCATTTAGCTTGCCATGTGGTCCATTCTAATGAAATGCCTTTAAAGACATAATGTAGAAATGTCAACAAACACCTCCCAACTTTTGTCTGTTATTTACCTTGTACTAGTAGCAGAAGAAAATGTTCAAGAACTTTATATTGGAACAACGTTCTGATTAAAGATTCATGCTGAGCTAAGTATCATCTGACCATTTAAGCATTTTTATACAGTGTAAAGAAATAGCTTAATTGTATTAGGGCTGTGTGAAGGCTGGTGCCCTGGTCAGCCGACATTGGTTGAAGGCGAGGTACACTTTCCAGACCATCACAGGGTAACACACACACACACACACACACACACACACACACACACAACCATTCCCATTCATATTCATACCTACAGGCATTTTTTGGAACCGCCAGTTAGCCTAATGTGCATGTCTTTGGACTCGAAACCCAGGACCATCTTGCTGTGAGGCGGATGTGTTAACCACTACACCACTGTGCCGCCCCAAGCCAAAATATTTCATTCATTTTCTATTTTCAAGAATCAGACAGGCTTAATTTTAATTAATTCATTTTTTCCCCCCTACCAAACGTGATTTCCCGGAAACCGGACGTGACTTAATGCTAATGCTTCCACCAGTTCCACTAGCAAAACGGAAGTGCCATTAAGTGCCAGTTTTTCATTATAGATTAATACCATGGAAAGCAAAACAATATAGAATTAAAATTTTGATAACAATGAAGTATTTATTTTTTTATTTTTAAGAATAAGACAGCGATTTTAATGGACTACAAGCCTTCTGCTAACCAGCTAGCTCTGTGCAAATCAGCTGTATCCTATAGATAAACATTAAATTATTTATACTTACACATTTATGTAAATTGGGTGGCACGGTGGTGCAGTGGTTAGCATGTCTGCCTCACAGCAAGAAGGTCTCGGGTTCGATTCCCGGACTCTGGTGTCTCGGTGTGGAGTTTGCATGTTCTCCCAGTGCTTGCATGTTTTTCCTCCGGGGTACTCTGGTTTCCTCCCACAGTTCAAAAACATGCACAGTAGGATAATTGGCTGTTCCAAATCACCCCTTGGTGTGAGTGTGAATGTTTGTATGTGTGTTGGCCCTGTAATGGCCTGGAGAGCTGTCCAGGGTGTACCCCGCCCTCACCCAGTGTTGACTGAGATGGGTGCCAGGCTCCCCGCGACCCTGATAAGGAACAAGCGGCTTACAAAATGAATAAATGAATCAATGTAAATTACAATAAAATTGTGAAATAATTAACAGCTGTTAATATTTTATGGAAATTATAATTTTTTTTATAGAGTAAAATACAATAAAACAGTTATTCATCTCCCTCCCATTGGAAATGATATAATAGCCTGCTCGGATTGTGAAATATATAAGCATTGCTCTATTTTCTGTTATAAACCACTTCATGCATAATGTTTTGTTGATTTATAAAGGAACCTGTATCAGGTTGCTAATGCCTTGGGGAAATTTCCTGCATCTGATGTTGACTCAATCCATTTAGCATCAAACAAACTGATCCAACAAGCTTCCCCTAAATATACAGACACACGCACAGGAAAAAATAAGGCTAAACATATTTGGAATGCCAACATTTTACTGAGACGTATTGGCAGATTGCTATTTAAATAAACTTAGTATGGCTAGAATTACACTAGCATTGACCGCTAACCGAACCGCTACGGGTTCTGGCATATTGAAAAACGTCAACATTGTATTACAGCTCATGAACTTGAAGCTGTTTGAAATGTTTGAGACCCATAAGAGTAGGCTGTTCATATGGAATCTTCTCATGAACTTCCTTTTGTTTGCTAAATTTGAATGATGGGTGTTTTTTTTTCTTTTTCTTTTTCCCAATGCCTGGTGGGTAATTCCTGGTCCTTATGTTGACTCAGTCTCTCCAGCCACCCATAACTGGTTAAATCCCCATCAAATCTTCATCATCTTTAATGAAGTGGAGAAGGGAGAAGTGGGGAAGTGGAAAAAAGCGTGTGAAAGCTACATCTTGAATTGACGCTGTTGATTTTAGGAATTAAAGAATGAATCAATCAGCGCTGCATCATTGGTTTCTATTTCACTTCATTCACACAAGTCCTCATGACTCACATTTAGCTTTTAATTCACACTCAAAAGTTTTCAAAACATATGACAGCGATCTAATAGACAACTCGTGCTTTAAGAGATGACTGTGCTCTGTAGCACGGAAGTTTGCTGTCATAACGCTAGTCTTATTAAAGAGTTTTGTTGACTGTCGTTACGCCCTACAGTGAGCAGCGTACATACTCCTGATGAGTAAATTGTCTTTTCTCAGCAGGATGTCGCGTTTCTCACCAAAGGGCAGTAATTGAAACCATTACCTCATCCATTTGGTTATTCATGTTGACTAATGGGATGAACAGAAAGTCTTGAGTCTCATTTTTTGCCCGCTCTCCCTCTCTCTCTCCTTCTCTCTTTGGTGTCGTTTGTCAGCTGTAGATTACTTTAACATCCCTAATATAATGAAATGGATTTTAACTTCTGATAGTGTGTGACATCCTTCTGTGAAGTGAATCCTTCGACAGCAAAAAACTTTGTATGCCAAATATCGAGTTTTCTCATAAACTGCAGTCATGCTGCTGCAAAATGACTTGTATCTGTATTACACCATCAGTGTCCATTAAGGCAGTGCATAACAATGATATGGTTGCATTAAAAGCTTTGATAAAGACAAGTCTTTTTCAAAAGTAGGAGTCTTTTTTAAAGTAGGAGGACGACCGTCTCCACTGTGCTTCCGGGAGCTGCTAATGCTCTTACGCAATCGTTTATTTGGCCTTGCTATTCAGTTTTGTAGGTCGTGATTCCGCTCTAAAAGCCCGCCAGAAAGCCTGTGGGTGTGTGAGATCGAAGAAAAATAACTCAGTAACTAACTTCTCTGAATGGAGAAGGCTGAAGAGTTAATCCAACTCATGACCCAGTGAGTAATCTTTTTTCGCATTTTCAACCAGCTATATTTAAACACCTAGGCCTTGTAGGCAGACTTTTGTACCCAGAAATGATCAGTGAAATGCCAAACGAAAAATATAGAAGTTTCTTATCATCTTCACTAAATAAAACAACCCAGTCCACAACATTTAGAGCAACCGCAGTTTCGTCATTGGTCAAAAAGTTCTCGCCCTCACCCATAAAACATCAAGAGAAACACTGTACATTATACATTATTATTTTTCAGCATAATCAACTGTAACTTGGTCCATTGATGATCAAGCTTCTTTAGCTTTTTTCTGAGGGTCACATCTTAAGCCTTCAGTTACCCCTTAACACCATGGCTGACTTCATCACTTTAAAAATGGTGACCACAGTGGCATTTTAGTTGGGAAACAGGTCTGGTGGGTAAGGTGCATGGGGCAATAGTTCAAAGCCATATTTGGCTGCCTCTACCTCTGCCACCTGTGCTGTATGGACAGGCTCATTGTCCTGGAGCAACATTACGCCGCCTCAAAGCTTTCCTCTCTTTTTATAAGTCAACAGAACAGAAGCATAAATTCTGAGCACACCTGTGCACAGATTTTCACCAAAATTGGTAGGTCCTCTACCCTACCTGAGTCACAGATTTTGGAATGGCTCGGTGAAAGGTCAAGGTCACAAATTTTGGGAGATACAGCACTTATAACTCTGGAACAAGTGCCAACAGACATGCTTTTACTATGAAACAATAATAGGAAACCATATATGAACTTTCATATGAGACAGTTACCTTTGACTTTGAGTGACCCTGAAAGGTTAAAGCCCAACCATCTCATAAAACCTACAAATGAGAGTTTTTATCCACTAATTTGGTCACGTATCATAAGACGAGTACATGGGTAATTAAAAAGCAGTACCCATATATGACATTTACATTACATTTATACTTAAGTAATTTGGCAGACGATCTTAGCCAGAGTGACTTACAATTGTCATTTTTATATAAAACTGAGCATTAAGGGCCTTGCTCAAGGGCCCAACAGTGGTGGTACTGGGGATTGAACCCTCAACCTTCAGATCAGTAACCCATTGCCTTAACCACTGAGCCACCACTGCCCTATTGGACCTATTGCTACATTATCCATGCTGTGTGGCAGAGGTACCCCACACTCTATCAGTGTCCCTTTAGTTTATTGACAGCTTTAAACATTTAAGTTTGTGAGGACAGTGAGCAAAATGCCCCACAATAAGAGTTATACCCCTAGTTTCCAGGTGAAGCCAAAAAGTTTTTGAAATGCCTTCAAGCATGAAAAGATCTTAATGTTCAGCTCAGTGCCTATATTCAAGGTCAAGGTACAGGCACACATATACAAAGATAAACACATATACACCCATAGATTTGTTCACCATTCTTGTTATGCAACAGTTACACATTTCGGTTTGGAGCTTGCATGTCTTAGTTACATACAATTCTAACCGTGGCCTTAAGCTCATTTCCTGTGCAGTACCACCTGGAGTGAGAGATAATATAAAGTCCAGCATCACTGTCTTGACAGTTTGATGTTTCTGCAATAATAAGATGTGTTGCATCAAGTACTATTTTATGAGCAGTTGAATAATGAATGGGGCAGCCATCATTCAGGTAAAAATAAATAAATAAAAACACATTTCCAGTGACTGAAGTAATAATTTGGGAAATTACACCTACTGGATGTTTATATAAATGGTTGTCATCATTTCATTTCTATAAAATGATTCCCTTTTTAAAAATTTTAAACTCACTCTTTTTCCTTTTGTCACATCATATTACATTTGAAATCAATCTGCTTCTTCAGCATCCATATTTATTATTTTTGTTTTCTGGTGGCTATTTTGTTCAGAATGAATGATCTGAATTGCACACCAAATAAATTATCTTAAACTTGTTCATTATCCAGCTCTGTACACTACCACTCTCTCATGCACTCATTTGTCGCTTAATCCTACTAGGTCGTAGGAAGGCTGGAGGCTATCTCAGCCGACTGGGCAAAGGTACACCCTAAGCAGCTCGCCAGACCATTGCAGGGCCTGTACACTACCAGTCAAATATTTTTCAGTACCTCCATTGTTTCTCAATGTTATTCACATTTAAGCAGGTGAAGTCCAGTTAAGAACAAAGATAAGAGGTACATCAGAACTACCTTAGAAGAAAGAGCGGTAGGCTTCAAATCATGGAATGGCCTCCAGACTTAAACCCTATAGAGTTGGTTTGGGATGAAGTAAATTGAAGGGTGAAGGTAAAGCAACCAACAAGCGCAACATGTTTGTGGGAACTTCTGCTACAGTGTTGGGAAGAACTTCCTGAACGATATTTGATTTCTATTGTTGAAAGAACACCATGAGTGAATCCAGCTGGAAGATCTCTTCATGTACTTTGAGGAGTCAAAATATTAAAGATTAAATTGGCTTAATCAGAACAATTCCATTACTTTATATCCCCTGTGCTTTAAATAGAAACTGGAAAAATTGGGGTGTTCTAAAACATTTGACCAGTAGTGTATACCTGTAACATTTCATGTGGATAACATAAGGTCATTTAGACTCAAGTCAACAACTCTGAACTCACCATCAATTAGCACGCTTGAGTTTGATATAAAAAGGTTGACATTCTGACTAATTGTCAGAAACAATTTTAAGAAAATTTACTTTCTATTTATGTAATAATAGCAAAATTCAACTGTCAAATTACTAACACATGACGTATTTCTGATTGTCTTTAACAGTCTGCATTGTTTAAACACAAAAGCACACACAAAGACTGCATTTAAATTTGCTGTATTTGGTCTCTATAATTTAAAGAACGACTGAAAAAATATGGATCTTATTTCCGTTGGAATTATACCAGCATATCCAGCTGGTATAGACAGCGTATCTCACACAGTCACACTGACTGACAAAATGTGGGCAGGCTGCCTGCATTTACTGCAAAAATAATACAATTTCTACCACACTACTGCACAATTATACATAATTATTGGAATTAGCATGGCTGACAGTGGAGTCAGTGAACAGAAAAGGCTAAGGCTACAAAAAATTTCATAATCTTGTAATGGATAAAATGTTTATTGGCTTTTTAAATTTCATTTCTGTCACTACAGTTCAATAAAGTTCTATCCATTATCAATAAACTTCTGTTACAGCACTGTTACCTTCTCAACTCATACATTATGATTGCACCAAGCTAGCAGCGGTATACCTCCCTACAACATGGAGTTTTGACTGAGGTACTGTAATCACTGGCATTTGTTTGTCTGTCCATCCATTTGCATTTATCAGGTTGTCTGTGAACAAAATTCTGACCACATGTGTGCATGGATTTTTTTTTTTTTTTATTACCAAATTTGGTGGGTCCACTACCCTACCCAAGTCCCAGAGATGATTCGGTTTTGGAAATGTCTAGGTCAAAGGTGAAGATCAAGGTCACAAAGTTTTGAAGATAGTGTGCTTGTAACTTGTAATGTGCTGATAGACATGCTGTTACTATAGGACACTAATAGGAAACCATATATGGAATTTCAAATGAGAAAATTACTTCAGACCTTGAAGGGTCTGAAGGTCAAGGTCACAAAGTTTTGAAGATAGTGTGCTTGTAACTGTACACTAATAGGAAACCATATATGGACTTTCAAATGAGAAAATTACTTCAGACCTTGAAGGGTCAAACCCGAGCCATCATTCATAGATGGATGGATGGATGGATGGATGGATGGATGGATGGATGGATAGATAGATAGATAGATAGATAGATAGATAGA
>JBCNYH010000011.1:15784604-15797434 GCA_039654325.1 Tandanus tandanus | reverse complement strand
TATTATTATTATTAGTAGTAGTAGTAGTAGTAGTAGTAGTAGTAGTAGTAGTAGTAGTAGTAGTAGTAGTAGTAGTATTGGATCAGGGTTGTATGGCCATAAGCAATCATGGGGCTGGTGGTGAATTGGTTTGGGTGCTGGGCTTATGATTAAGAGGTTGTGGGTTTGAATCCCCGTTAGACCCCCACCATGCTAAGACCCCTGGAAAAGATCTTAACCACAAGTGTCCCTCTGTCCACCCAGGAGTATAAATGGGTACCATTATTACAAATTTATAAACCAGTATTATAAATACTAGAATCAGGACCTGCGATGGCCTAGCATCCAATCCAGGAGGAGTTTAACTCCTATTCGCTTCATGCTAAGGAAACCGGGATTGCTCCAGCCTGGTGAGCCAGTAGGCTCAAATGTAAATATATATATTTTTTAAGTATAATAATAATTATCACCTCAATGTAACAAACAACATTTTTAATATTATACAATTTATTTTATTACACAATAGGAATATATTATTATTTTTTTAATCTATACATCCTATTGTCCAGAATGATAAGCAGAACCCTAATGAGTACCCCAAGTACCCTGAAAAAAAAGAGTGCATTAACCAGGATACAAATAAAAAAAAAATTTATAATAATGAACAGCTTAAAAAGAGCTGCTTCTTGCACTACACCATCATTCATATCAGTACCATGAGATAGTGTTTTGGAATAATGTGAAGAAACTGGAACGAAGAGCTCAGCAAGAATTGCACAAGAAAGGAAGATTAAACAGAATAAGATACAGATGGCATCAAAAATCGTTTTCATCTGTCAGCACGTCCTGTATTGTTCCTCAATGTGACAGGCGAATCAGAATCAGGATCGGAATCGGAACAATACTGTGCTTAGTCACCAAGATGTAATTACAGACTCTATGTTGCCGAGCATCCAATAATATCAGTCATGCTTTATAATAAGGGTCAGAGCGCTGTCAGACAGCAGCCACGTTCATAATCCAACAAACCCAGCTCGGGGGTGTACTCTGAACCTCCCTACATGGTTTTCTGACAGTTCCAGATGTTTATTCGTGGGTGGTTAACATAACACACATCCAGAACAATTGAATAATATTGTTTTGTTAGCACCATCGTGTTCCATGTCGAAGAAACACAACACTTAATTTTTATCAGTTATTTTATTGCCTCCAGACACTAAGGTGAAAAGTGATTAACCAATCAGAATACATCTATTCAACTATACCACCACGGTCACAGGGGGAAGCTAGAGCCAATCCCAGCTGACTTCTGGTGATGGGCGGGGTACACCCTGAACAGGTCGCCAAGCTTCTGCATGGCTAACATTGACACAAACAACCATTCACATTTACATTCACACCCACAGGCAGCTTAGAGCCTTCAGTTGACCTAATGTGCATTTCTTTGGATTTTGGGAGGAAACCGGAGTACCCAGAGGAACCCTCACAGGAAGTAATACAGGAAGAACATGCAAACTCCACACAGAAAGGCCCTTGGCAAAGATTTGAGGCTGGAACATCCTCACTGTGACACAACAGTGCTAACTACTTAGTCACTGAGCCTCGTCCAATCAGGATCATGGGTTTATAACCAATCAGAATTTGCATTCAAAGTAATTACTAGGCAGCACGGTGGCGTTGTGCTTAGCAAGTTTGCCAGTGTAAGAAGGTCCTTGGTTTGAGTTCTGGGTTTAATGAAAGAGTTTCAGTGTGGAGTTTGCATGTTCTCATTGTGCTTGCATGGGTTTCCTCCAGGTACTCTGGTTTCCTCCCACAATCCAAAGACATGCACATTAGGCTAATTGGCTGTTCTAAATTGTCCCTAGATGTGAGTGAGAGTGAATGGTTTTGTGTGTGTGGCCCTGCGATGGAGTGGCGAGCTGATCAGGGTGCACCCCGCCTTCACCCACTGTCGGCTGAGATAGGCTTCAGCCCCATTGCAAACCTAGTAGTGTGATTAAGTTCAGCAAATGAGTGAGTGAGTGAGTTAAATTCATTCCTGGCCATGCTGTTCAACCACTACGCTTAAGAACCCTGAGGTAGGAAATTATTGCCCCAGAATACTTGCAGTGTTTTCATTCTTTCTGTGAATATGGGTTTTTTGTTGTTGTTTTTTTAATAAATTGAACCAGAGAAATGACTGTATTCTAAATAAGTAGAAAAAAAACCCCAAACATCTACTATTGGATGTCATGACCCAAGATAAAATACCTCAACTTTTCCCCAAGCTTTATTAGGAACACTTGCACACCTGCTCATTCATGCAATTCCCCCACCTGTCAATCAAGTGGCAGCAGAATAATGCACACAATCCTGCAGATACATGTCAAGAGCTTCAGTCCATCTTCACATTAAATATTACAACTAGGGAGAAGTGTGACGTCAGTGACTTTGACCATGCTATGGTGGATGGTACCAAAAACAACAACAACAACAACAACCAAGTTGAAAACTAAGGCTACATTGGAGACAGGCTCATCAAAAGTTGGCAGATGAAGACTGGGAAAACATTGGCCACTTTATTGTCATTATGATGTTAATTTACAGTATCATCGTAGTTAACTCCCTTTGTCTTTTGGGTGGCGGCACGGTGGCATAGTGGTTAGCACATTTGTCTCACAACAAGAAGGTCCTGGATTCGAGTCCGGGGCTAAGCGACGGCGTTTCTGTGTGAAGCTTACATTTTCTCCCTGTGCTTGCTTGAGTTTCTTCTGGGTACTCTGGTTTCTTTTACAGTACAAAAATATGCACATTTGCCCAGAGTCGGCTGAGATAGGCTCCAGCCTCCCCATGACCCTAGTAGAATGAAGCGGTTTGGAAAATGAATGAATGAATAAGGAATCCTCGGAGATACATTCACACTTGACACCCCCACTGCAGTTATCCGATACTGAGTTTATTAATTCCACATGTTCCAAATGTAAAAAACAAAACAAAACAAAAGGTTACAACCCTGTTGTAAAGAGCAAAACTAAATGTAATTTAATGACTTATTTCATGACCTAATCTTTTATTAGCCGACTGAACCAGGCTACAAGCAAATTCTCTCCCAAAGTGTTACAATAAATTAATCGGACATATTTATGACACAATAAACACCCTTTAAAAACATGTTGATGTAATGCCTCAGTGCTGTTTCACTTCTGTTTATTAAACACAGTAAATATTAAAACGACTGCATCTGATATTCCATCCGTATTGGGAAAAAAAAAAAATACAGTCCAAAACAGGGACTTTCTGTCCAATTCTGTGGATGATGTCGTATTTGCCTTGGGTTTGATTTCCAGCTGTGACCTTGGAGCGGTCGTGTTGTGCTGTGGTCAATGGCTGTGCCAAACTGCTTATTTTTCAATCTTCAGTTGACGACGGCTCGTCATAGATGGCACAAAATCTGATTTCATGAAATCCGATGCCTGGTTTAAGGTCACTTCACTGTCAGTCTTTCCCAGTTTTCCCTCAAACTGGATTAGTTCAGGAAGTTCCAATGAATCATACACAGAAGAGAAAAAAAACGACCTGTTTTAAAAAGAAATCTGTTTATCCACTGTTTAAGGTTGGAGCTCAGACTCAAAATGCTGTTTTAAGTCAATAACAGGTCGCCCATACTGCGCTTAATATCAATAATACACACTTAACAAAGCAACAAGACATGATGAGTTGGTGTAATGCAACCCAACCCAAGATGACTGTATTTCAGTTCCTCTTCTACCAAAATAATTTGCAACTTTTAATTCGTGGGTGGCACAGTGATGTAGTGGTTAGCACATCAAGAAGGTCCTGGGTGCGAGCCCCATGCCTGGCAAGGGAGTTTATGGGTCGAGTTTGCATATTCTCCTCATACTTGCGTGGGTTTCCTTCGGGTACTCCAGTTTCCTCCCACTGTGCAAAGACACGTACATTAGACTAGTTGGATATTCTTGATTGCCACTAGGAGGGAATGTGAGCATGAATAGTTGTATGTCTGTGAGGCACGTCACCGCCGGTGCAGGGGTTGATCACGCTACACTCCTGGGCAAAAAAACCTGAGCCAACATTGAAACTACATATTTGTAGGTATAGCGGCAAAAATATGTAACAGCCAAGAATACATCATTACCACTTAATGATGATGGTTTGTCTGAACACCAGCTAATTTATATTAAATAATTAGTTTTATAACTAATAAACGCCCCGGCCCACACCGCCAAGGCCACTAAAGCTTGACTGGACAAGAATGGCATCAAGCTCCTGTTCTGGCCGGGACAGAGTCCAGATTTGAACCCAATAGAGAACATCTGGGCATACATCCAACATAAATTAGTTGGACGAAAGTTTAGTAACACCACTGAACTTTGGGAGGCTGTCAAGTACGAGTGGACGAATTTGGACATTTCCAGATGCAAGAAATTTTCAGCAAGTCAAACCAAGAGACTTGAATGTTTGTGAAAACCTAAAGGGAAAGCAATTCCATATTGACTATTTACTAGAAGTTATAGTTAATAATTACTAAAAATTTAGAAAAATGCAGACATGGCTCTTTTTTTTTTGCCCAGGAGTGTAGAGGTGCGATAGAAATGCGACTGACACAAATGTATTTTTTTTTTTTATGATTTTCTTGCGAATTTTGGAATCCGCATCAAAATGTTTTGCAACTCCACACGCAAGTGAATATTTTGCGGATTAGATACATATATCTGGCAAAAATCACGAGAAAGTAGTGCGACAATTTGCGACTGATTCGCGAGTAATTTGCGATTGTGTTTGCAAATTAGTTTGGCGGGAAAAAAGCGAATATCTCATTGTAAATCAGTTGTGTTTTGTTCCCTTTTAATTCTTAAAAGCATTTGCTTTTTATTTGTGTGTTAGTGCAAACAAAATGCGAATAAAATGAAAATTGTGACAAAATACAAGGAATATGGCAGATGCCAGCAAGTCTCAAACTTTTCACAAACTTTCCACATGGAAGTCTCCAACTTATCGCTTTTCCTTGCAAATGAAAAACAAATAATTTGAGAACATTATGAGAATGAAAAGTGACAGCCGCAAATTGCCATTCGCATCTGTCACTTTTCTATCGCACCTCTAGTGTGATTACCCCCCAATGGCCTTTAAACTTTAAACTAAAAAAATGACTTGCACTATATGTAGAAACCTCAAGCTAGCGCTGGTCTAGTGCCCCTGCTGGGTTGATAGCAATACAACATTCAGCACCCCAATCAGTTGAAGACAACCCCTCTGTGACATCACCAACAATCTCCAAAGGACAGGGTGACTTTGAGACCTTAGTACTCGTCAGCACTACGAAATACAGAGACAAGATGCAAAGGTTTAGGAACCAAGTTTAACCTCTACCAAAGTGACAAAAAGGTCAAAGTGTGAAGAGAAAAAGGATCTGCTCATGATCTAAAACGTGCATTCTTTGTTTAGCACATCCACCTCACACCAAGAAGGTCCAGGGTTCGAGTCCCAGGCTTGGCAAGGGTGTTTGCATGTTCTCCCTGTGTTTGTGTGGTTTTCCTCCAGGTACTCTGGTTTCTTTCCACAGTCCAAAGACATGCACATTAGGCTAATTGGCTGTTTCAATTTGCCCCAGGAGTTAGTGTGAGCATGAAAGATTTTGTATATGTGTTGCCCTGCAATGGTCTGGAGAGATGTTCAGGGTGTACTCCCTGCGACCCTGATAGTGGATTAAGCCGTTCAGTAAATGAGTCAGTGAGTGAGTACTTCATGCATATATGCTACACACGGGGAAAAAACACTTTAAATTCTCAAGAAATTCACACGTGTATGATTTGGAACAGTAATCAAGTCGGCTGAGCCGCACCACTAAAAACTAAAACGCCTGAAGGGGAAACGGTGCGTGTCAAATAAATATGAAAAATTGAATGCAATTATGGTTTACGCTGACATAATTCATGTGACATCATTACATAGTTTCCCTCCTATGAAACCAGTGCTGAAGCGTTTAACAGAAACTCTAAGTTTTCCCACGTGTGTGTCCTTTCCGCCAGCTGTGCCTGATTCTCGTAGCATTGTTCTCAATGTTTCTCACAAACACCCAACCACCACCCTCTCCAAAAAAAGAGAGATTTTAATATCAGCATTTATCATGCGCTTGATATTCTAAGAAAACAAATCTCTATTTCTGGATAATTTTTTATTGAATTTAACAACTCTGCTTTGTCTTTTTTTTTCTTTCATTTTGAGGTTTTCAGTATCGCATAGCATCGAGTATTTGCTTTAGGAATTATTACTTTTTCCCATATGCTTTTGTGTTTTTTGAAATTCAACAGCCCGGCACTGAACGCGACCACAGCGGCCGCTCAGTCAGCAGTTTTATAACTCGTATATAATTTTCATAGTTATTGCGCAGGGCTCCGTCTATCGTTTTCTCAGAAATAAAAATAATAATAATAATAATAATACTCTCATGTAAATGACTTCTGGAACTGCGACCACCCAATCGAAGCAACTATAACAGATTTCAAAACCTGTCAGAAAGTATGAAGATGATGGTAAAGAGTATGGTGGCGGATTGTGGTCTTGTTAGCATTCCTATAGGGTCGTCCACAATGTATCTGTAGTATATTTTGGGGGAAAATGGTGCAAATTGCAATGGTGATGTAGACTGTGTGGGAAGTATGCTCAAAGAAAAAAACTTGAGGTTGCAGGTTCTTATCTGAGTTAAACATCCATCTAAATCCCTATTCGTGGCACAGAGAGTCCTACACACGGATTTAAGAACCCCAACAGCACTCACAAGGCAATTACTGTCGTCTAATAAGCGCCATTCATGCTGGTTCACGGAAAATACCATTTCCAACACAAAGACCCCTGAATTGGCCACAGAAAACCACTCATCCAATGATAAACCCTGCTTCCCGAGATGTGTTCCTTGTTCAAGAACACCGTGCATTCACTTACACTGTTGTGTTTAAAATAGGTTCTAATTTAAAATAAATTTTTAAAAAGAATTCATTACTTTAATAGACCAAATGGTTCCATTACAAAGGGGTTTTTCACTGTGGGAAAGTATTGTATATTTTTGTCTGGGGCTCAGAGAAAAAAGCCTTTTCAGGAAGAGTTCCATAAATAAGGTCATTCAGAATCTACCAACAATTTCCTGCAGGAGCAGAGGTAAGGTGTGGTGTTGGGTGGCCACACCTTTAGTTGGTCACCCTACTCAGGTCAGTTGGTTTAGCAGGTTAGGGCTAGCGCTTTCAGACCAATGGGCTGTCAGTATATAGGGCTGTAACCATTTCAGAGTGGGTTCTTTGAAGTAGAATCTCTTTCAAAGGTTAAAAACTAGTGACAACACACTACAGGGGTAGAGTTACTAGGTGGCTTTGGGTAAGCATGGCCTGATCACCCAAATAATGTTCCTTTTAAACATGGTTCCAAGAACAATCCTTTAAATGAGCTAAGGCTCCTTCACTTTCTAGGGGGATAAAAAAGGGGGGTGATGGGGTATGGAGTGGCATTGAGTGAGTGATTGTGGTCAGCTTTGAAATATCATACTTCCTTTTAGGGGACGGCACCATGGCGTTGTGGTTAGCATGTCTGCCTCACAGCAAGAAGGTCTTGGGTTCAAGCCCTATGCCTGGTAAGGGTGATTGTGTAGTGTTTGCATTTTTTCTTGGTGCTTGAGTGGGCCTCCTGTGGGTAACATGGATATTCTCTAGGTGTAATTGTGAATGTCTGTGTTGTGTGTCTGTGTTGCCTGATAACGCATTCGCCCAGAGTCAGTTGAAAGGCACCAGCCTCCCTGCAACCAGAATAAAGGATAACAAGTTTTGTAAAATAAAATGAAAATGATATTAATTTCCTTTTGGTTCCCCATTGGGTGGCACAGTGGTGTAGTGGATAGCATGTCCTCCTCACAGCAAGAAGGTTCTGGGTTCGATTTCAGAGCTTGGGCGTTTCTGTGTGGAGTTTGGATGTTCTCCCCGTGCTTGTGTGCATTTCCTCCAGGTACTCTGACTTCCTCCTACAGTCCAAAGCCTGTGGAGTATATCAGGTATATCAGGCTAATAGTTGTTTGTGTGTTGGTCCTGTAATAGTCTGGCGAGCTGTACAGGGAATACCCCATCGGCTGAGATATGCTCCAGCCTTCCCAAGACCCTTATAGTAGGATTTAGCAGTCTGGCAAAACAGAGTGTGAGTGAGTAATCATGGTTCCCATTAAAAAGCTTGTGTCTATTTCTAATTATTGTATCTTATTTCTGTTTTATTTAAGAATTGCATTTACACAACATGCTGCTGTGGATGTACCAGGATTCTGTCGTGTCAAAGCAATTATAACTACATAATGCATGTCTGGACTTGTGCAGGAGCCTGCCATGGAAAAAGAATTGTTCCCAGATTGAATCCAATCCAAATTTAAACCTGGCCAATTCATTACAATGTATCTCAAACTGTACTGGAATAGAAATTAAATAATATACCAGTGTTTGTTTCTAAATCAGTTGGCGTAAGAATAGCCTACCTGATCATATCAGACCTTATTTGGCAAACATCTCATCACTTATGCAGTGTTTAATGGTAAGGCATCATACTATCATTCATTATTAAAAGGCAAGGCAATCATGTAGCTTCAAGATGATGGGAACATTTGAAAAATCTAGCCATACTAACCAGTGCTGAGATTAAACTAAGAAACTAAGAAGCTCAGAACTGTAGCGATGGATCTTCCCATCCTGGGCAACCAGCTTGGTGCTTAACACTGCAGAATATTATACTTGGTTGTCTATCTACTCTACACCAGGGCAAGGACAGAGAATACCAGCGGCTCAATGCTTAAGGCTTTGGGTTACTGATTAAAACATCAGGGGTTCAAGCCCCAGTACCACTAAGCTGCCACTGTTGGGTCCTTGAACAAGGCCCTTAACCCTCCATTGCTCAGTTGTATAAATGTTAAATGTAAATATAGGGCGTCTGCCAAAGGCCATAAGCGTAAAATATTTAGGACAAGGCATACTCTAAGACCAGAGTGGGGACAGTGCCTTAACTTATTCTGTGTTTTGTTTTTCTGTAGGAACCCTGGGTGGAGCCCTTATACACCATTTCCTCCTAAGATTGTGATTTAATATAGGACATAATTGGTGGACAAGAAGATTTTAGTGTATGCTTGCTTTTGGGATCAAACTCTACCAGATGACTCTGGAATTTGGCATGATTGGCACCAAGTTTGGTGCAACAGTAGCATTTCAGGAGGAGGATGAGACTAAGATCCAAACTCTGTGACACTGTGTGTAGTGGAACCTCAATGTTTTAGCCCTGTGTTTACCAGTGTAAGCATTTTTCTGAGTACCCATTCATGTTAATTATATTATATTGAATGGACCGTTTTGAAAATGGCAGGTAGAAATGCATTTATTGCAGTCTTGCTTGAAAAAAATCACTGATGTAGCTGCTTTAACACCCAGTTCAACTTTTACAGATATATAAACCCTTGTTTGGCCCTGCGATGGTCTGGTGAGCTGTTCAAGAACGCTCGCAAACGTTTTTGTTACTGAACGTTGAAAATCTCAGAGCTACCCAAATGCTGGCATCTTTAGCAAAACCATTAACCCTTAATTTCTCAGCTCTAGATGTACCCTTGATGTATTCTTGTGTTACCACCTGTGAATAAAATCACCCGACACAAATTGATAAATTAAGATCAATTTAAATTTGTTAACCATTTGGTACGTGATTTACTGGCCACCTCATTGAAAAGAGAAGAACGAGGCTTGGATGGTAAAGCATGCACTAACATACAAATGCCTTTCATTGGAAACCACAAAAATTCTTGGTCTTGTGTGGTTTGAGGTGCAGAAAGGGAAAACTCTGATATTTTCTTTAAAGGTAAAGGCCAGCTTGTGTTACACCTACACATGTGCTTGTGCAAGCAGTGAAACGAAGAATAAAGGAGGTTCTAAATTAATCTATACTTCAGGACAGATTCCTGACCACGCTCACTTCAGCCTCCCTTCTCCTACATTCCATGGTTCTCAGACTTACAGGATTTCCTGCAACCTTTGCGTTTTGCTTGGCCTTCAGTTTTCTATTATTCTTGAATTGAAATGACCACCCAGACCTGCCACGTTCTTCTTTGTTTCACGGTCTTCTGCCATTGCTTAGGAGACCACATCCCATCTATTGCAAGAGCCACAGAAATACCATAATTACCACCTTAATTTTGGATTGCACAAAAAAAGGATGTTCTCTCCAATCTAGCAGACTATCAATCTACCTATCAGCTCGGACCACTCGTCATTAAACGAGAAGTATAATTGAGTCTAATTAAAAGCTGCTCTAAGTGCTGTAATTAATGTCAGGTTTTGAGCGCTAAAAGGGACCTCGGGAAGAATAATGGTTCCCTGCAGCTCGGAGATGAAGACCAAGAGAAAAACTTAGCGGTGTTGAAGAGCAATTAGCCGACCATCCGAACAAACAACGTTAATGGACAGATAGACATAGGAAGAGCGAGAAGCCAGATGAGAAAAGGTGAATGGGAATGAATAATTGCTTCAAGACAAAAAAATAATAAATGAGTCAGAGGTATTAATTAAGATTCATGATACTCTCGAGATCGACCTTTAATTATGAGCGTCTGTGGCCTGTACAGTTCACCCAAACAGATTGTAAATAAATCCACAAGTTAACAGGAAATGGCATCGAATTAGCACTAGGAGGGTTTTCCTTTTCTTTCTTTTTTTTTCAGGTTCATATGACCATTCACACTTTCCACATTTCACACCCGACATGGAACAATAAAGCGCTTGCAGGAATTCTGGAAACGACTGCAATTTCACACTTGCTGAGTGTTATTTCACTGCTCTGTAATATACAGCCTCTTACCTTATTTAACCTCCTGGGTTTTAGAGTTAACTGATTTATTCTAATTTTTCAGCTGTGCTTTTTCTCACTAAGCACTCAGACAGCTTGTCTCATTTGTCTTCTTCCTGATTTTTCCTCTCACCTGTAGGCACTGACACCTTTTTTTGTGATTATTGAATGAGAGAGCTAAAGCTAGTACCTCACGGAGCAGCGAATGCTGACAAAGATTGTGATTTTTGGATTTGCCAACCTTTCTGATGAATGTTGATGAAAATCAGGGTTCGTCTAAGTCAGTTGCTGAACATTACTGACTGTTAGCAAATGTTAAACCTGTATCTCAAAGAGCAGTGAATGCTGACGAATGTAGCGATTTTTGGATTTGGCAACTTTTCTGATGAATGAAAATGGGGGTTTGCCTCTGTCATTTTATGACATTTAGCGACAAATAGAATCATTTGTATGAATGTCTGCGGAAGTGTTTGCGAAAGACAGTTGGCATTAGCGACAGCAATTTTAGTGAGCATTTACGATTAGCAACTATTTTTTTTATGTGATTGTTAGCAGGATTACACTAAAAGTTAGGTTCAGATGTTCATGAAATTTCTGTCTGAAGTGGGACTTTGTACAAGGAAAACTCCATTAGATTTTGAAGACGATCCACCAACATATTTTAATTCTGTTTGTGTTGAACATTTTATCCCTACTCTAATGTAATGGTGCCTGGCAATAGATTAGGAGCTTCTAGGCTTTAGCTTTAGCTGGCTCCAGATAATACTCTTCCTTTTTCTGCCCTTTTCATTTGTTCCCTCAGTACTATTTTAATGTTCACGTGGGGCATTACTGGGCTTGGTGGAGGTTTGCACTCTCCGAGTGCTATTGTTAGAGAGGGCAACCTTTTCTACCAAATGTACAGTAGTTGGTTATATTTCCCATTATCATGAACCACCCCATACACATAAAAAAAAAACCAGCTTATCATTTTACTTAGAATATGAAGGAAATAGAAAGCTGTATCAAGAATGTGAAGATGTACAAAGGAGTCGTCTTCCAAAGCCTTCATCACATGACCGATTGCAAGACATTTCAATATACAATACAATGACATATTAAAATGAACAGACGATTTCAGGGTGATACAAGACCTCTCTAGGGTCACACAAGTATTTTCCCATACAGAATACATTTCACATATAGTTCCATCATTAATTCCACAAAGTCAGAATCGTTACTGTGATAACATTCCAGATCATCTGCTAATCAGGCTCAGTGTATAATTTATACAGTTATTGACATCATTCTTCAGGCACAAGCCTATAAGTGACTGATTGTACTTGCATTGCCAGGATCTTTCATCCATATCTACCATCTCAACCTCCTGAGTAACATGAAGGATGTGTTGACTGCTTATACTAGCCAATTCTAAATCAGGTTCCTCCAAATAGTGTTTTAAATGTCTCAGTTTTAGATCTCGGTCGGTTTTGAGAACTCGTCTCATTGCTTCGAATATAAAGCCAGCTTTCTGATGTATACAACCGACCGATTGGTAAGAGTCAGAAGAGCGAATTTGAGAAGTCTGAGATTCATATATAAAGAACTATTGAACAGATTCCAAGCCACACTGGCTTTAATGCTCTCCTCATTCCTTTCCATGGCACTTAAACATATAGTTTTGTCTTGAGATTTCTTTCAGCTCATTTATTTTCTTTGGCTTTTAGGTTCCAATAATTCCTCATATAAAATGGCCACCCAGATCGCGCTAGGGTTCTTTCCTCCTCTATATCTCTATATGAATGAGATACCAATTCATCCATACACACAAATTGGGGGCATCTTAGCATATCTATTCTACCTACATAGCAATATTTTTTTCTTTGGAGGAAACTAATATAGAAACTAGACAGATAACCTGAGCTCATGATTGTCGTGAAACTCTGGAGCTGTGAAACTACTCAGAACCAGTGTTTGGGGGGGGGGGGGGGGGGGGGGGGGGGGGGGGGGGGGGGGGGGGGGGG
>JBCNYH010000011.1:15706963-15723213 GCA_039654325.1 Tandanus tandanus | reverse complement strand
GAGAGAGAGAGAGAGAGAGAGAGAGAGAGAGAGAGAGAGAGAGAGAGAGAGAGAGAGAGAGAGAGAGAGAGAGGTGTAGTATGCTAGGTTTGGCACAGTGCACACAGTAATCAGAGATGGTGAGAGATACTGCAGTGCAGCAAACGAGAACTCCACAATTGCTTTTCCACCTCCACCTGTCTATTTGCCACTCACTCACTTTCTCTCTTTTATAGCAACCCTCTATTTCAGACATCACTTCCATCTCTAGTGCTATAAAAGCTCTGTCTCTTTTCTCCGCGACTTTCACAAGGGACCTCTCCTTTGTTTTTTGGGGGGGGGGGTTTTTGTTTTGTTTTTTTATTGCAATGCAGCTGAGCTCGATTAGCTGGAGTTCGATTAGCATTAGTGCTCCCTGTTAACGAGGTATAATGGCGAGGGAAATGGCAGGCAAGCAGAGAGCTCTTCATTAAACGCTCCAAATTTCCACATTAGCGCTCCGACCCACGTTGTGCGCCTGAGCCGGGACCAGGACTTTTAAACGCGAACGTACTTCAGGGATTAATTGCTTTTAGTTTCCTACGTACTCATTTCCTTGATGAGATCAGTGCTGTGGGTCAGAGCCAGGTTTCACCTTGAGCGTTGAAAAATCACCTCGTCATCAATAAAAGGTCCTGGGAATGTGCGTTACTTAATATCTGTATTCAGGAGGCATATGGTTGTAATTGTGATCGTGTCCAACGATACATCCCTGTTCTCCTGTCCTCAGTGGATCACAAAGAAGGAGAGATAGATAGAGTGATTTGTTAATAAGCAGCTGGTCCTGTCTTTTTTTTTTTACCGGATGAGAATTCTGAAGAAATAGCGAGGGACTCGTCGAGATATTTACACAGTGAATCACAAGTTTCATGGGGTACCAGGGGATAAAAAGATCTCTCTCTCTCTCTCATTTTTAAAAAATCCAGGTCCAACAGCACCTCGTCTGTCTCTTTGTCACTAGCCCTCTTAAAACCTGAGAAGAGAAAGCAGACAGCCCTGATTCGTTCACCCTTGGAGTCATTAAAGAATTAAAAAAAAAAAAAAAAGGTATGAAACGCCTCGTCCACATCTTTGTCTTCTCTCCAGAGGCTCCAGGTTCACTTCATTAACCTGAGCAGGACTTGTTTAGACGGCACAGCGTGAACACACTCACACACACACACACACACAAAACCACACACGGTGTGTGACGGTACACTGTGTACAAACTAAGTTATGTACACCTCAAGGGACTCCGTTTTTTTCCCTCCTTGTTTCTCTTTCTCTCTCTCTCTCTCTCTCTCGCTCGATGTCTTTTTCTTTCGGAAACCACTGACCCCTGTAACATCCAATCATGCCACTGGATGGGCTTTCCCATTTGCTGCCATAACGCCTGGCTACACACATCTCGGAGCCGCCATCGCCACAACAACCCGCAAGTCTTGGGCAATGGTGAGAAACGTGCCTGCCGTGACTTCCCTCTTCTCCAGTATGAGAGAGAGAGAGAGAGAGAGAGAGAGAGAGAGAGAGAGAGAGAGAGAGAGACAGAGACAGAGCAGAGACAGAGACTGGGTGATTGATGCATTTTTAAAGCATGTCTGATTTCACATACTGGAGTCATATGCAAGCTTTGGCGTGACTCCACGTCTGGGACCATGCAGCCATGCGCATCATGTTAAAACCTTCTTGTTAAAATGACACTGCGGTTTAATATCAAGCCCATAGATTCTTTTGGAAACATCTGAGATCTCTTTACAGGTTAAGAGCAATCAGAGACAGATGAAGCGCTAACACTTTGTATTTCTTACAATGTGCATTTGGCTGCATCCCAAATTCTAGTGTTGGACATAAAGCAGGTTATTAACAGCGAGACACAGTCGATAAAAGCTACGTCACAATAAGCTGACTTTGCGCTTCTGTAATACATACGGCATCCAGCTAACAGCCTGCCTATGAACTTTAAAACTCACAGAGAGCGCTCTGATGCTAAACATGGCTGTTAGGCAGAAAATGTTATCCATATGCTGACTAAAACACACACTGAATTGGCTGACTAAAGAATTCCAAGTTCTAAGATCACTAAAGAGTCATACGTTCTAAGAACACTTAAGAGACCTAAGTTCTAAGATCACTAAAGAGTCATACGTTCTAAGAACACTTAAGAGACCTAAGTTCTAAGAACACAAAAGAGTTTTAAGTCCGAGGAACATGAAGGTTTGTAAGATCACCAGAGAGTTCTAAGCTCCAAGATCAATAAATACTTCTAAGTTCTAAGATCACTAAAGAGGCCTAAGTTCTGAGAACACAAAATTCTACTAAGAACACTAAGTTCCAAGAACATATGAAAGTGTTCTAAGATCACTAAAGAGTTCTAAGCTCTAAAAACACTAAATAGTTCTAAGTTCTAACATTGTTCTTTTAACAATTGCCTTTCATATTTGTTTTTCTTTGGGTTTGTTTGGCAAGTGCAAGGGGATTATGGGTAATCTGAGAGGAATGATCCTTGAAAAAAAAAAAAGGAAAGTTGGGAGAGAAATGTGCAATCATGCACACACACACACACACACACACACACACACACACACAGTTCATTGCCCACACTAAATATGTCATCAGAATTTGGAGTAAATCTTTTTCAATGCCAAATTCTTTTCCCTTTCACACTACCAGTTTTTACTCTCTCTCTCTCTTTTCCTCTCTTCTCTCTCTCTCTCTCTTTCTCTGTCCAGCTAATTACACCAGGAGCTGCGGGGGAGGACTGCTGGTTAATTACCAGTGAGCCCAACAATCTCTTCTTCTTTTGTTTAGACTCACAAATGTGCTCGCAAATACACGGCTTTATAATCTCCGGAGCGCACATGACCCACTGTGCCGCCTCGACACTATCCAAAACCTTCTGATGGGGTGAAGGAAAGGAAATATATATAAAGCCGCTGATTTATGCCCTTCCAGCCCTGAAACGGTCAGCTGAAAGGAGCTGGAGATATAAAACCCAAAACCTAAAATCCTAAAGGACTTAAGACTAGCAGCTTGAGCTCTCTTTATCTGATGCAGGCCAGAGGAATTAAAAGTCGCTGTCTAAGCGATGACATTAATTCCTGCATTCAGTAGAGAGAGAGAGAGAGAGAGAGAGAGAGAGAGAGAGAGAGACAGACAGACAGAGAGAGAGAGAGAAAGAGAGGGTTTTCAATTGAATGAGGGTCTGCTGGGAGCACTAATTAACTTTTGCTTTTAATTCTTTCTTAATCCAGTCTTCTTTTTGTCACCTTTCTAAATGCACGTCTCTCTCTCGAGGACATATTAACGAAATAAACGAGGACGCATTCGTCGCAAAAAACTTTGTGTTACGTGCGAAAATAAAACAGGCCTTTTTTAATGTATGACTTTAAAATATTTCAATAAATATTAATGAAGTTAATGATGGAAAATGAAAAAAAGGGGGTGGAGCTATGGGAAGTCACACACTGCAGCTCAAGCTGTCAAAGGAGAAACTGTGTGTGTGTGTGTGTGTGTGTGTGTGAGGGGCTGTTGCTGTTGATCGTACCTGCAGTGCACCACCATAGGCCCAGCGTCTGGAGGGTTACAGGCTTTAACCCTGCGCAGGAAGGCCAGGAACGGTGTAGGGTGCTCGGGAACGCCGTGATCAGGCCACGCCGTGAACTGGAACTGCCTCACCTCACGCTTCTCACTACAGCCACTCTGTAGTATACACATACACAGACACATGGACCGAAATTCTACAGAACAATGTTGTGCACAGTGTACAGAGAAGATTATTATATAGATAACTGTTTATAATGATTGTCTATGTTAGTGTGTGCCACAGAATGCTATTCTTATATTTATTCGGGCAATACTGTTGGTTCATGGTAAAGTTAAATTTCCATTAGATCCCTTCAGTAGATCGTGTTTGTTTTGGTGGATTTGATTTCTGTGAAGAGGTTTGTGGGTTCTTGCTTGTGTTGTGTAGGGGGCTGTGGTCTTGGGAAATGTTTAAAATGACTTAATATATTTAAAGGGAAATGAAACCCAAACCTAATTAAAAGTTTGGACATTACAAGCTTCTTCGGTAAAACAAACAGACAAACAAAAAAGAAAATCTTGTAATAAATCTGCGCACAGCGGGGTGACACTGTACTACAAAAAGTTGTATGTGATTCACCTGAATGCAGCGGTAAATTCTGAAGTAATTCGCATATGAATGAATGTCGGGATATACCATTCGTTCCTGTTATCGAGCGTAAGCTTGTTTGATGTATGTGAACGTAAGGTCATATTATGTGTAGATGTACCTAGTTTTATTTTCGATTCCCGGGATTTCTGTGTGGAGTTTGCATGTTCCTGTGCTTGTGTGGGTTTCCTCCAGGTACTCCGTTTTCCTCCCACAGTCCTAAAACATGCACAGTAGGCTAACTGGCTGGTCCAAATCATCCCTAGGTGTGAGAGTGAGTGTGAATGGATGTATGTTTTGGCCCTGCAATGGGCTGGTAGTCTGTTCAGGGTGTACCCCGCCTTCGCCCAGAGTGGCTGAGATGGGCACCAGCCTCCCCACAACCCTAATTAATTCTTAGAAAATGAATAAATGAATGAGATCACTAGTTTATTTGTGACTTGTTAGTTTAATATCTGTATACTGTTATTTTTACCATTATTTTGCCTTAAATGAACTGACGAATTCACGTCCTATTCTTGCGATTTCACACGCTCACGAGATGGTGAAATGGCGTCCTTTTCAATCTGGCTAATGCAAAGTATCAAACAGATTTTAGCAGATTGCAACTTCATAAAATGCAAGTAATAACCACCTGTTCATGAATTATGCATATGTCCATATGTACCAGGAGAGTTTGTTATCCATACAGCTTCATGTTTCAGAATTATATATTTTTATTGTTTGTTACATTTAGTTTTTGACTTACTTTATAAAGTGCGAACGTCCTGACGCAGTAGGTGGCCAGCTCAACTGTGTCCAGCAGCGTCACCTGGATCAGACCGTATGTTTCTGACCCCCTGTTGGGCCAGTACTGGTCACACTTCACCTGAACACACACACACATGCACGCACGCACACACACACACACACACACACACACACACACACACACACACACACACACACAATCACCTCAGAGTAAAGCAAAGATCATACAAAAAAAGCTACACTATGCAGTACTGTAAACACACAATCACCTCAACTTTTAATCAAACCACGCATTAACCCTTGTACATGGTCAAAGCTCCCCTATAAACACACGACTTACCTAATCCACTGTACTTGATGCGTACATTTACCTCAGAGTTTGGTTAAATTATGGTTACTGAACCAACCCCTGGGCCCCTGACACTTTCGGTTACCTCAGAGTTTCGTTCTTCGGTGCACCTACAGGTCAGCTAATGTTATTTCACAAGCCAAATCCACATTACACAAACACTGGATTACCTCAGAGTCTATAAAGAGTTCAGGCCAAATTACGCTCCAATCAGGCAGGGTTACCTCAGAACTCATTTAAAATAATGTTGAGCTTTAGATTTGGTGTAAAAGTAATTGTGCACTGAGGATCAATCTTTTAGACATCGCCATTTGGCACAGGAAGATGATTTGAAAGGAAACTCTGAACAAAAGGACACTACCGACATCAGGCCATCCGTTCCCTTTTCTGCTGACTCTTTATTTCGCAACAGAGATGAAATTGGCAGAGGCATTAAAGCAGACAGCGCTTTTTCTTAGCCTGACAGACACTATAATTACCAACCTAACTGCATTTTTTCCCAATCACATTATGGCCTAGGCTTTATTATGATTACACACTGTTGTATCCCAGCAAGTGCCCAATAAAACATTGTTCCATTACAGTACGGTTGCTGCCTCGCCAAAATCAGAGACACAGCCGCCCCGAGTCGCAGTGGTGAGTGTATGCCTCATGGTGACTATGCTGCTGGACTAATAAAAGAAAAGGTGTCCGTTGATTATAGACGAGCCTAACAGTGCATTTCGAAGTCTAAGTGAATTCTGTATAATGTAAAATAAAGAAAAGAGCAAGAAGGCGTGCAGGTCTGACAATGTTCTTTAAAAAAAGGACATCGCTGTGTAGTCAGTACATTAATTCTGAAAGGCACACAAATGGGAAACTAGCTTTAGCATGCTATCGTGTATCTGTCAGAAAAAAACAACACAAAACTAACAGGGATATCAACATTTACCTCAGATATGTAAATTAATTTAAAAAAGACTCTACAGACCTATAATGAGTGTGAATACACTTAGTATGGAAGACTAACCAACATTCATGGATTCCAATTTACTGACAAACATCAAGAACATGCCAACGCTGTGGTCAACTAACATAATCTTTATTCTGTTTTAACCCCACAGTGATTTATTATTAAAGTTTTTTTTAGACATAATGACTCAGCAAAGCTTAGAATTTTAAAATTGCTAAGTTTGACAGCAGCACACATGATAGCGCCAAACTAGCATTCTTTTGCTAGCGTAAAAGCAAGAACTAGCAAGCTGCCAAATTACGACAATAACAATGCGGGCAAACCACAGCTTAAGAATCAAAATAGCGGACAAACATGTCAGTAAAGCGATGGGGAAAAAGGGCGGTTTGTGAAACATGATGCGGAACGTCTTGCCTTGGAGAAGAAATACGAAGGCATCTGAAGACCAAAAAAAAAATAAAAATAAAAATAAAAAAATAAAAAAACCAACAAAATAAAAGGAAAAAAAGAGAAGATATCTAAATCCCATGAATTGTATTTCTTGTAAAGTTTCACGTTAGCCTGACTTACCCTTGAGCGTTCCTCCAGCTTGGTCATCATGACAATGTTAGCGCTGCGCTGCTCCCAGATCATCCTCCAGAAATCGCCGAAAGTCTCAGGTAGCGAGCCCTGAGTGGCAATGTATGCGTTCTGCTTTCTGTAACCGTCGATGTAGTTGGCATTGATGTAGTCGCTCCCGGGAATGCCTGTGCGGGAAAGCTGGGTTAGCTGGCTGGCTAAGTGTTAGCAGGATTAGCGCTGGGATTGAATTCTGATTCAGGTTTATATTTCCATGCAGATTGTGCAGGTCACACAATCAGGGTTCTTTTTTGGATTTTGGTAATCTGCTGATTATTGGCTTTTAAAAGGCGACTGAATGAGCGAGTGGTAATTGAAAGACGACTGTGATAATTGAATTCAGTATGTGCGTGTCCGTGCAATTTCGTTTGCAATTTAAACATTTTAAGTTGATGAAAACAATGTATTTCCTGGCCAGACTTTTATCTGCTCTCTTTAAATGACTGAGACAATTCAAGGAAAGCTTTTACTTCGAGAGCTTGAGCAAACAAGTATTTATCTGTCAAATCATTTAACAGACCACAGCATCTGAGCAACACCAGACTACCAAAAATATCAACATTTACCTCAGATGTGTAGATAAATTACTAAAACATGACTCTATATGTAGTCATATAATTAGTACGTCCACCTCACAGAAAGAAGGTCCTGGGTTCGAGTCACGTGCGTTTCTGTGTACAGTTTGCATGTTCCTTCCGTGAATGTGTGGGTTTCCTCCTGGTGCTCTGGTTTCCTCCCACAGTCCAAAGACATGCACATTAGGTTAACTGGCTGTTCCATATTGCTTCTTGGTATGAGTGTATGTGTGAATGGTTGTGTGTGTGTGTTGCCCTGCAATGGTCTGACGAGTTGTGTGTACCCTGCCTTTTCCCAGAGTCGGCTGAGATAGGGTCCAGTCTCCCTGTGACCTCAGTAGGTTTAAGTGGTTTAGCAATTGAGTGAGTGATGAAGACTCTATATGGCTTCAGCTTGCCATGTCTCAGAGAAATGACAAAGTGTGGCTTTAGTTCTTAACATCACAGGGCGCTGACACTGGAGACTCCTTCCAAAAATCAAATCCTTACAGGTGCAAAAACCACCCACCCAAACTTGCTTATATGGCGTGTCCGTAATCAAATCTGTGACGTGAGTTAATAAGTTAAGGAAATATTGCATGTTTCAGGGGATTTATTTGTGTTTGTTGGACTATGAGTGAGGGAGTAACTGATGAAATGAGCGAGTGAGTGATTGTGACGGTAAACTGTTGAATTGTGTTGCCTGGTGACCGTTGGAGCGAATCAACGTGCGGATGGACGGCTTCCTGCTGTGATGCCTGTACTGCTTCACACTGATGCAGAGTGAGCATTTAATACTAAGTGCATTTTTCTGGCTGAGCTTCAGGCTGTATGGTTTTGTAGACCCACCAGGAGTAACAGTGCCACAAAATCTTTACCAAACTCACGTAATCCATCATTTTCTAATATTCTTTCAGGTTCCTGTAACATACCACTGCCAGTCAGTTATCCATGTGGACATTCCATTTGGATACTCACTATAATAATATAATATTTTTATAGGTGCTAAAATATATTTCTCGCACTTCTGACTGAAATATTTACAAAGCAAATGGAAATAAGTGATGGTTTGGGAGAAAGGAGAGCAAATGGTTTTTTCCCCCCCTTCCACCTCTTGCTTGATCTCTCTAAATGAAAGCCGTGTGGTCTTTTCCACAAGGTTGACAGCTAGTCGATGCTGGAGGACAGGAGGCCCAGAGCTTCGTGAAACACATGCTGCAGTGAGATAAAGCTCATCTGTCTGCAGCTTGCGCTTCTAGGACTCCCCCGCTCTCTCTCCTTCCTTCCTTCCTTCCTTCCTATCTCTTTCTCTCTCAGGTAAATTATTCAGCTGAATTAAAAAAGAAGGATATAAGCTCTTTCTGGGCTTTTTCTCTCCATCCATGCTACTTGTTTTATTCTAATCCTCCTCTCTTGGTTGGAGCTGTCTGCTCAGGATTACGCATGAAGACAATTAAGCTCGCTTTTCTCTTGCTTTCTCTTTTTAAATAGCAATAAAACATTGGCACACTCACACAAAAAAAAAACCAATAGGACGTCTAGCATAAATTAACAGTGTGTAGGTATGAAGGGGCAAAAGTGAGCTACTGAGCACGTCATTCAGGATTTGCTTAAAAAAAATTATAATAATATTAGAAAGTCTCGTGCCAAACTTTAGCTTTTGTAAGGTATTATTTTCCCACAGTAGCTGATGAATTTAAATGCATATTCCACCACTTGAACAGAATAAACCCCTGCGGAACCTGATCTTGATTAAGATCAAGTCTGCCAATTAGAGATGACTGATTTCGAGAGTTACACTCTTTAGCTTGATCTTTCTATTACAAGTGGACGAAATATTAATTTAAATAATAAAATACGAAAGCAATTCTGCAACTGTTTGAATTTTCCTTGTGCGTATTTGTGCTAATTCACTGACAAACTGCATTTCCCATGGTGCATAGTGCACAAATGGATTGCATTAGCCAGGGCAATCAGGAAGTGAATATAAGGCCTCCTCCTACATCTGTGGAACGTTACAACGTGTAATAGTTGTCACAGGCCTTTTCAGTTCTGGTTCTCGGTCTTTGTTTTGTTCCTGAGTGCCCTCTGTTCCCTGTGTAGCCTTGCTAGTTTTCTGTCCTCTGTTAGTCAACCACTACACATTTTGGGCCATTTTTAAGTAGTCTCCGAACCCTAGCTGATATTTGTTTTATTAATAATTATATTACTAAAATTCCTGACAACACATACAAAGACAATTTTTCACAACCTTTTAACACTTAAGCCACCTGGAGAGATTTTGCAATATGTGTTTAAATAAAACAGGTTGAATAAATCTTTTTAAAGCCATGATGTACAGTATATAGAGCTTAAACCTTGATCTGCTTTAATTAAATATAATAAAAAGACGATGGCTCACTACGGTAAATTTTTATTAATCCTGATTTCAGTTGAAACCTCTATTAACCCTCTGACTACAGTATATTCTGATAATAATAATAATAATAATAATAAAAAGCTATCACCTTAGTGTTTTGGTATCTTTTTGTGAAACTTATCAAATATTGAGTAGGTAATATATAACCCACTAAATGTCACTTATACAGTATATTTCAGAAGTGAGTCAACATTTACATTTCATCAGTAAATATTTCATATTTGTGCAGAAGAAACCATCTGTAAAATGTTATGCATTTAGAATATTGGGTGTTTTATTAGACTTCATCTGAAAGCTACTTTGTTTTCTCTGTATGGGGAATAATTTTGGATAATCAAATCGTGTTTTAAGTTTTTAATTAAACCAACACCTTCAAAGAGCTTGATAAGGTTGTCTTGTTTATTGAGTGGAGAAAGTTTTATTCAAAAATGCTCATATTTTATAATTGTTCTAAGAAAATTCACACTGTGATATAAAGATATATAATGTGTTAAAATAATATACAACTAGCAGTGTGTTACTTTCCTCTGATAGATCTTTGTCTCCCTCACATATACTTTCACAGTTCTGGGGCTGTGACTGGATTTCTTGTACCACTATTAGTGTGAGTATATTGTGAATAAGACTCTTGGGGTGAGCACAGGATAGTGGGTCATTCCGTGCCAAATTCACCATATTTCCAAAATCCTCCCAGGTGACCGTCTCGGATTTTTATGATTATTTTTTTTCAAGTACCTCCATATGTCTGATGAACACTTGCAAAATAGTTCTGCTTAATTCCTAATAGTTTCACAGAAATACATTTTTGAAATAGGGTACCCTCAACCCCAGTTTTATACCTGCAAGCGAAATTTGAGCTTTTTTGCATTTTCAAAAGGCAATATTTTGGCAATATATGCATGTAGGGACCTGAAATTTGGTATGGACAATATCTGGAAACACTACTGAGAGAAAATGATTTAAAAAATGACATCATCTGCATATTTTCATTTTTATACCATCACAAATATAGCAATTTGTTCATTTGCGATTTTTTTTTGTTGAAAAAGTAGACACACTTAATGAGAAGAAGATACATGGAATAAGGCTCATATTGTAGATTTCACATAACTAGGTAACTGACTTTCAGTAAGGAAAAATTAAGTTCCTCAGTTGAAGATTCTCAGTGTTACAGGAACCTAAAAATGATTTTAAAAAATAGCGAAAATCGGCCTTCCTTCACAGAGGAATTTGACGAAGTTCTGAAGATACAATGCTTATATTTCAACTTTGTTTCACAAATTTTTTCTCTAGCTCAAATGCCTTCATTGTGAAAAAACTTAACAATTAGGTCAACTGTTTATACTTTAAATACATACTTGTATATTATGTATTATAACAACAGTCTTAAAATAATATAAATAAAACTTTGTGATCTCATACAATCTTCTCGCTTGTCAGCTCAATTTTTTCAGAACAGAAAAAAAAAAGAATATCCAATTTAAATCAGCACAGACTGTGCAAACGCTATAATGGGATGTGAGCATCAGGAAAGAGAATGTTCTTCTCCATATACAGCAACAGCTACAGATTGCATGTTAATCTAAAGTGTATGTAGGGCCCAAAGGAAATCTGCTTCCTGACAAGTCTGATCAGTTTAACTATACGCCATTAAGGCAGAGAGATGGAGCATAAAAAAAGCAAGGAACACGCATTAGAGTTGTGCACTCAATCTGTTCCTCGATGTCCCCAAACCATTGTTTTGTTCTACTCCGTCTCCTGCCACACCTGGCCCAGGTAATCAGAACACCACAGTCCATGATTACAGCCTCAGATGGCGTTGAACGCTGGAACAGAACAAAGATGGAGCCTAGCAGGGGGTCCTCGAGGGCGAGCTGAAAAACCTCAGACTGGTTCCTACTGCGCTGCCATTTGAAAATTTCCTGATTGCAACACAGATTTCTTTCCTACTGTGTTTGTTTTGTTCTGCCCTCTACACAATGAATCACAGGCAACTCGAAGCCAGTCGACGTCAGCCAAAAGCGCTGGCTCCCTCCATTACTCTCTCGTGTGTACAAGTTTTTCGAATCAAAGCAAACACAGTGAGGCGAGGGCTCTCAACTCCAGATGTTAGCGTGCAACGCATCAGTTCCACAAATATGTGTGTGTCCCATCGGAGGGAAATCAATTTCGGAGGGCTTAATGAGGACAAACAGAGGACTGTGCTGGCTTGTGGGATACCATGAAGAGTCCAATGCAAAGAAAGCTACTATGTGGGCGATTAGACTTCCATGTAGATATATTACAGTCACTGTCATGCTCTATAAAGGGGGAATAGCTATCTGTATAAACTTGGTTGGTGTCATTTGCTTTAACACAATGCTTTAATGTATCAAGTAATGTAAGCTACATTAAAGGGTATCTAAAAAACATTTTACTGCAACCATAAAAGTATTTACTAGCTATGCACCAATATATGGAAAAATTAAATCTATCAAACATGTCCATCAGTTAACTGAAGTGAGACAATCCTGATCAATATATTCATGCAAACTGACACTTTATATGGGGGTGTAATTGCAAATGTATTATTAATATCCGTCGACTACTATGATCTAGAAGCTCGAAAAAGAATAAGCCTGAGGCAAGACGTACCATCGATGGAGGACAGCAGCACTCGTGAGTGGTCGTAGGCGATGACATTGGCGTAGCGATTCTTGGCTTTGTTTACCTCCAGGTTCGAGTGCTCCCATGTAAACTGCTGGCCTGGATCTATAGACTGGAATGGAGATACAAACAAAAATCAGTTGCAATTTTCTGCACTTTTTAATCCCCTGTATTTGGTAGATCGCAATTTAGATGTGAGTACAGAACGGCAGTCTTTCTGATTGAAAATGTCTTATTTATTTATTTATTTAATGATCCAACATTCAAATCAACAAAGCAACAAATTGCTCATTTAAAGCTAACTAGTTAAACACACAATGATTGGTTGCTTTACATGTGATGCTACACTGGTTGATATAAAGACTTCTATTTGTTTCTTCCATATTGTATTTCTCTTCATGATCTCTATCTAGACATTTATTGAAAAGTCTTGTATGACAGCCTACAATTTAAACCAGGTTTATCCATCTTCTGTTATTTTTATGCTTTAAGTGGGGAAGTGAAAGACAGGACTGGTCTGAGAAATCATTTAAGCTAATCTTTTGTTGCCTTGCTGTGTCATATATATAATTTGAACATAATTATGATTCAAATCAATCAACTCAATTCTAATGTTGCTTCGTCGCTTGCCACTGTTGCTGAAATCATGGCTCCTGTATCCATAGCTATAGAGTTAGGATATATATTGGAGAAAAAACCCAAAACAAAACAAACAAGTGCATTCAAAGAGCGCACCCATATGAACCAAAACTGTCCTATCTCACAATGTTAAGGAAGCCTTTAAAAAAATTCCTGGATCCTGAATTTGGATCATCTCCAAAATCTAATGGAGTCCTAATTGTCCAATGCCCCACTTCTGCTAGAAATTTCATGAAAATTCCTGCAAGACTTTTTGCGTGATAGTGTGCATAAAACTGTCACTCCTACCAGACAGTATACTGTTCTGCTTGTCATAATGTGAATCGGTTAGAGTGCGCCACCTGTAGGACTATAGAGGAATGGCAATGTTTCACCGCCAACTAGAATTCAGACAAATAAATTGTGAATGAATAAAATGAGTCAGTGTTGGGATACATGTACAAAGGAATCGAGATGCATAACTTCATCAATTTTCCCCTTTGTCTGTGCTCCTCTTATGACAGCAAACACAATTAAAAAACATGTCCCCAACTGGCTAGATGTCCAACTATACAGAAGATCCAAACGATGTTATAAAAGAAACATAAAATTTATTATAAATGTTCTGGAAATCTTTTGAAACACACTGAAAACTTTGCCCTGGATACCACTTCCATGTATTCGACCAATTATACCGTGAAGATACAGATACTCGGCCTTGTTTGCCAGCAGCTCATTTTCAAGTACTCAGCCTCAACCTAAATGGAACGATGGCATGATAGGCATCCTGTATAACTGACAAACGTCTTAAAATAGTTTCCCATGGGCTGGCACTAGCATTTGGAAGTAAAGTAGCGTCAGGCATCAACATGAGCGACGTGAGTGGCTGAAAATAAGGATTCAGAAATGTCAAGTATATCGTTACAGCCTGTTTCCACATCCTGGAATATCTTCGACTAGCTTCACCTCCTTTCCATCAAGTCATGTCTTCCACTTCCTGTGGAACATGTGATTTTTATCTGGGTCACGGTATGCGACACACACATGAGAAGTTGGGCTCCAGTGGCTGGTGCGCTGTATTATAAAACGTGTTCAAGTCAGGGTGAAAAACAGCCCAATAAAATAAAGGTATTTAATTAATCTATGATCTAAGACGTTCTTTGGCAGTAAAACTAGAGCACGTAGTGTTCTAAGGCAATTATCTTTGATTAATTTTCTAAGCTTGTAAACTATTCTTCATGTTCCTTATTAATAACAAGGGTCCATTTGAAATGTTCCGGGTTGGGAAGCGTTTGGAATAAAACCATTTGCTTTGTTGTGCATCTCTCTTCAATCATCATAAGTGCCATGGTAGGAGTCTGACTCATGGGGTAACAGTAACAACGGTTTCATTTTCTAATGAATGAAATGATGAAACTATGGAGTGCTTGTTGCTAGCAATAGAAAAGCTTATACAAACTCAAACAAGCCCCCGAACATCACTTAAAGGTTCGAGTTCGACTTCGAGTTAAATTAAACGTTACATCATGTCGTGAGAGAACATGTCCAGCTTCGCTTCTTCAGTAGGGGTTTAACCTACTAAACGTTTTAATGTTTACTTCCTCCTGTACTCCGGGGAACTGGTAGCGCCGAGGTTTATGGAAATAGATTGACAGGGGGGAAAAATACTCAGAGACACACACAATGTTTACCTAATTACAAATTTGATCCAAAACATGCTCAGGTTTGACGTTTCCTTCTTAAAAATTGAACTTCTTTCCTAATGTAATGGATTTATAGTCACTCACTCACCAAACTGCTTAATTCCATTAGGGTCACAGGGAGGCTGGAGCCTATCGCAGCTGACACTGAGCAAAGGTGGGGTACACCCTGAGCAGCTCGCCAGACCATCCCATAGCCAGCACACATACAACCATTTACACATTCACTTACACCAAAGGGCAATTTGGAACAGCCAGTTAGCCTAATGTGCGTGTCTTTCGACTGTAGCAAGAAAATGGAATACCCGGAGGGGACCCACGTAACCACGAGGAGAACATGCAAACTCCACACAAAAACCCCCAAGCTCGAACGGGACTCGGGACTAGAACTCAGGACCTTCTAGCTGTGAGGTGCATGTGCTAACCACTACGCCACCATGCCACTGGCTCTGCTATAGTTTATTAAATAAATCAGGTAGTGACCCCTGATTTAGCTGCATCTGTGGACTAAAGGAATAAATATTCATTATTATTGATTAGCAGATCACGTGGAAGAGCCGATCTTTAAGGATGAGCTTTTAAGCTGGTATAAGCACTGCTTCTCTATTTTGCTTCTCTATTTATTTCAATAATAAAATGATTCGCTCGCTTCAGTGTCTTTAAAAATGAAAAGATACGCATCTCCCTCCTGGCAAACTCCTCTCCAGGTTGACAAATATCAAATTACTGTTTTATAGAAGAGCATAGAGTGAATACTTATGAGACATATATGAAAGATCATGTGTTCATAATAATAATAATAATAATAATCAGAATCAGAATGGAGCAGTGACCTCGCTTCAGACCTGATCCTTCATGAGGTGACTTACCCAGTAAAAAAGTTTAAAATTTATTTAATCCCAATGAATCATTCATTCAGTCAAATGTACAGTTAGGTACAGTGCATGAAAAGAATGCAGAGAATATACCACGGTAAATATCACTAACGTAACTGTACCTGTAAATAGGATCGACTTAGTTACGCAGAATTCTTCATAATGAGCAAATGCAGCTTGGCATGTGAAGGATTTTGAGCGGTGGCATTTTTTTCTATCAGCGCAGGTCACGTTGCTGAGCCACTATGCTGAGCATTATGGGAGCGAGCAAATCTTCGGCTAAGCCACGGCATTTCATCTGAATATGTTGAAACAGTGGGTCGCAACATTGCTCATAATGAAAGGCAGCCTAGTTTCATTGTGCTCTCAAAATGACTTTCCGTGCGGCTGCTAGGGGGGAAAAATGGTTCGGAATTACAATTCATTGTAGTTAAGCTGCAGTAATGGTTGGGGCAACCTGGCACTGAGCCAGAGGCTGACCTCATCGGCTAGAGGCGGTGGTGGCAGAAACGCAACCTGCAGTGCTACACACACACACACACACACACACACACACACACACACACACACACACACACACACACACACACACACACAAACA
>JBCNYH010000011.1:15684710-15706517 GCA_039654325.1 Tandanus tandanus | reverse complement strand
ACACACACACACACACACACACACACACACACACACACACACACACACACACACACACACACACACACAAAGCCACAAATAAACAATGCTAGGGCCATGCCAGGCCTCATACACGCATGCAAAAGCACAGCCCTGGCATAGTGTGTACACACACACACACACACACACACACACACACACACACACACACACACAGTCCTTTGAGGTTTGTAGAAGTACTCTATCCAGTTAACTGCATAAATATTCAACCGATTTAATATTTTCCTCATTCGTCCACATTTAACATGGAATTGAAATAGACTTAAGGTGCAATAGGCATTTTTAAAACTCCTTACTTATTACAAATAACCTTTAAGAGATGAAGAACATGATAAAACAAAACCCAAAAATATGCAATGGATTAAGCTGCAGCTCTGAAAAATTAAAAAAAAAAATTATATTAATTTTATCGATTAAAAAGAATTCTGGTCCAAAATATTTGTTTGTTTTTGGATGCCTCCTGTCAGTCCTTTTATAAACACTATACTATACCATACTGTACTGCACTATACTATACTATACAGGTCACTGGACGTCCTGGGGGTTGGGCTTTATAAGTATGGATGGGAATCAACTGTTATAAGACCTCATTTTAAAAGACAAAAAAGGTAGATCTAATCTTACTTATCGCACCGTTAATTGGTATTTTTAGCATACCATTTATAACAATAATATACATAATGTAACATTTCAAGGTGCTAACGTTGTTCGATTGTGATACAAAGGTTAATTAAACGTGTGGGCTGCTTAAGCATTCACGCTCCATTTGACAGTCTTGGTAGAATCCCATGTGGCTGCAATTAGAGCTTCAAGTTTTACATCTGGATCCTGATGTTTATTTTTATTTTTTTTATTTTTCCTGGCAAAATTGCTCAAGCTCTTGCCACACAAAGTCTTGCTATGGATTCTCAGTAAGATTGAGGTCTGGGCTCTGGCAGTGTGTGTGGAGTTGTGTTGTTGCAAGGTGAAACCTCTGCCCCATTCGCAAATGTCTTGCAGACTGGATCAGGCTTTCTTAAAGGATTGCCCTCGAATTGGCTTGATCCATCTGTCCTGAAACACTGACCACTTTCCACGTCCCTGCTGATGAAAAGCACCCCACCCCCTCACAACACAGTGCTACCACAACCATACTTCATGGTGAGGACAGCAGCATCCACCAACACAATGCTACCACCACCATGCTTCACAGTGAGGATAGCAGCACCCACCGCACAACACAGTGCCACCACCACGCTTCAAAGTGAAGACAGCAACACACCCCACAACACAATGCTACCACCACCATGCTTCACAGTGAGGATAGCAGCACCCCCCACAACACAGTGCCACCACCATGCTTCAAAGTGAAGACAGCAACACCTCCCCACAACACAATGCTACCACCACCAGGCTTCACAGTGAGGACAGCAGCATCCCCCGTCACAACACAACGCTACCACCACCATGCTTCACAGCAAAGACAGCAGCATCCCCCCTCTCAATACAGTGCTACCACCACCATGCTTCACAGTAAGGACAGCATGCACAGGACGATGCCAGGTTTCTGCCAAATAGTCATAGAAAGTTTTAGGTGGGTGGGTGGATTAAGTTCGGGGTACTTATACAAACCCTTGTATATGTATTTTAGCTAAACTTTATTAACAGTTTAATTTTTCATCTCAATTTTTTTTAATTGGAGGCAAATGCTGTATTGAGGCAGACCTTTAACTCTTGAATCTTGACTAGATTATCTTTACAACCTTGGAAACTCTAAGATTTTTAAAAAATAGACTAAATTACTATATAAAGGGCACTCAGAGAGTGCAAACCTCCACCAAGCGCAGCAATCCCCTCTAAGAACCAAATGTCAAAAATCATCTCACAAATCTCACAAAAAAAAAAAACTTCCGGATTTGATCTGGATCATCTCCAAAATCTAACTGAATCTTCACTGTCCAAAGCTCAGGTAGACATTTCATAAAAATCCGCACATAACTTTTTTTATCCGGCTAATAAACACACAACATACCGAGGGTAAAACTCCTTAGTGTAGGTAATAAATACCTAATACACGATTGAATGAACTATCACCTGAGTGTATGCAGATGGAATGCAATATGTCTGGATTTGCTCAATTTCCTTGAATAAGTCTAGACAGTCTGAAAAAAAAAAATCAGATTTTAAATCTGAAATTCTGTGTACTTCTGGTACAGTAGGCCCAGCTTAACATTCCTAGGGCGTGACCTTCATCTTGATATTTAAAGACCTGAATTTGGATTTCTATCAAGACGCTTAGACAACACGTGTTAAAGAAATAAGTTGAAACAGACTCTAAAAACAGCCCCATTTGGCCACATGCAGGTCTGGCTTCTTCCGTCATCGCTCTCCTGCTCCATTTAATAACACGCCATCGATCAATGAAACCCTGAGGCTTCTCATACAATTCACCCACCAGTGATGACGGACAAATAAAAAAATAACATTGTGACAAATATGATTTCTCCCCAGCCTTCTGTTGCTCAAATCCAATCAGAGGCCGCTTTCCATCAACCGACAAATGACATCACATGCCCGAATCGGTGCGCTCTGGCAGTGCACGGCTGTTCTAATGACCATAAAGAAAACTCCTTTCCATCCAGGGATAACAGGATTACCCTGTCTCTGTCTTGCCTGACCTTTCCAACTGCTCCAGTATACAGCACGCAGCAGCTTTATTAAGAGGAAAATAGCTTTAAATGTGACAATTAATATTCGAGTTTCACTTGGAGGAATAATACCTGTGTGCAAAATAAAATAATATGATGTAAATAGATTCATGCATTTTGAAAATTGGATTAAAGGATCATGTTAGAGGAATAAGCATGCTGTTTCACAATAACACAATAAGTCGAATCAATCAGTGCTAGGCCAAGGTCCGAGCTCAAAACTCCCTACTCACCACACACACACATGCACACGCACACACACACACACATGCACTGGTCATGTCATGTGTCATTTTAAAAAAATATTGTATTACTCGTTTTAACTACCCACGTAATGTTTGGAAATCATTTCCTAAGCACTCGACAAGTTGGGAGTTCAAGTTTCGCATTCTCCTTTCTAATAACCTGCTTGGTTGGTTGCGTAAGGCTGATTAAACCTTTTGTATGTTCTTTAAAGTCATTTATTCATAAATAATGTCCTGAAATGACATCATCCCCATGTAGACAAATTCAACTGTTCATCATCGAAAACCTCAACGGTGATCTGATAACAATTATTACTGCTAATCAAGTTCAGGTTGGCTTCGAAGCTAGGTTCTGTGGCTGAGCTTAGGTTAAGACTCAAGCCAACTCGAATGTTCTCAGGCAATGGTCTGTTTGCGTTCAAAATTTCTGGCCCAATTAAGCCTGGTTGTGAATGCAAGTATGTAGATATGGAGATCTCGTCACTGATCAGCAGTCTGCCAGAACACCAACGGATTTCTCTTGGCTTGGGATGAGAAGATAATGCAAGCTCACCACACATCAGGAAGTAATGGTAGCCCGGGAACTCTCACTGTACCATTTCAAATGTGTCTCTATTTTTAATTAGACTATTCGAAACTCATCCTTGTTTATTCATTTGACTTCAGCCAGCTGTTTGCATCAAATTTGGTTTTAGTTTTAGTGCACAACCAAATTTGATGCAAACTGACCCTCATAGGGTTATAATGTTAACTCAAGATTAGCAGTTTTACTATTATTACTAACCTCGACTGATATTAAAGCACAACTCATTAGCCTGAAACTAAAGATCAGTGTGACAGTTTGGGGGATTTACCTCATATTCCTGTGAGAACTTCAGGTTATCATTGGCTTTGAGTCTCTCCAGGTGGTCGGCCAGTTCCATGATGGGAATTGGAGGGTGGTTCGCCATACCTGCAGATATACAAAATGCAGCAGTCTGGTGTTAGTGTTAAGAGAAAAACCTCAGGATGTTATACATAATCAGAGATGAGAAAAGGTATGTGTCGAAAGAGATGGAAAATGTGAGTATTGTTAGAGGAATCACTTAAAGCGTTTAGCATGCTCTCAGATGATGGAGACAGAAGCTAATGGAGAACTCCGACTGGGCATTCCTGAGGTGGAAGAAGAATGTTATTCACACGCAAGCGGCGTCAGTAGTTAGCGTGGCAAAAAGAAATGAATAAATAATGTAAACAAGAAGAAGAAGAAGAAGAACCACAACAACAAAAAAGAGACGTAAGCGCTGGATGGTCAGCGTTTGAGCACATGACATGGAGCTCCAAGGTTTTCCTGCGATGCCATGAAAGTAAAGAGTTATGGGTTAGATGGTGGGAAGCCTTGATGGAAGTCTGAATTATTGAAATGGAAAAAAAAGGAAGATGATCAGAATTAATGAGGAAGAAATACGATGGCATGTGTATAAACGAGACCAACTAACTTGACAGATGGAGGTTACTGGGATAACCGGAGGCACCGGAACCTGCGGAGGAAAGGGGGGCGTGGCGTAAATCAAATGTTGCTGAAGGTTAAAGCAAATGTGATGATCACACATCCTGAAATTAAACACGAAGCTGCACATACAATGTAGACTCGTATGTCGTCGAACGAGACATCTACCTACTCCTTTACATGTCTATTTGTTAGTAAAAACACAAAGTGTTACATGCTAGTAGCTGCAAAGACTACTAAGCGTGCAGGGGTAAAAAAAACTATACATACAACACTGCGACACTGACCACAAAAAAGGACAGAAATAGTAGCAGAAATCAAAAGTTTGCAAGAGATTGGATGAAGAGAGTCAAGGAAGTCAAAAAGCTGACGGAAGTGTGAAGCCTTTTTTGACAGGATGACAAACACTTGAGGCGATTTATCCAGGCGAGGGACTGCAGATCATTTCAGTCTTGTGGGCGATTTGTAAATTATAACTGCGTGGAAGTAAATGCACCAGGGTTGTAAGAGTGAAGAGTGGAAAGGGGGAATATACCTGGATTGATGATAGGGAAAAGTGGGAAGGGTGTTGTTGGTGGTGGGGGAGGGGCTTGGGGAGATGATGGAAGTGAGGCTTAAATAGCTAGTTTGCATAACAGCAGATGGCGTGCAAGTGAGAGACAGCGAAACACTAAAAGCAAAACAGAGGGATGAGCGCATGGATGCGGCAGGAATGGATACAGCTCTTTCATCTGAGTGGATGACAGAAGTAGGCATTAGCTAATGGAAAAAGCATCCGAGAGCGCCCATTTAGCGCCACTCAAGATCCATTTCCAGGCGTGGCGACAATGAAACTGGCACTTGCCGAACGCGAATGCTCTGACATCGAGCACCCTTAAGATGAAAATGCGAGATGGACGGGGTGAACAGACGGTGCATATGAAGAATTTCGAGCGGGGGAAGAGGAGGAAGTGTCAGGATAATGTAGCGGCCCTCGAACGAGCTCCGACAGTGTGCTTTCACTGAAAGAGAAGTGGATGTTTGGGCCACTTGAAGAACAAGAGCAGGATGGTGAATCCAAAATGAGTTGTTTGAATAAAAGTCTGCATAAAACACGACTCAGTGAGATGTGAAAGACCAGAAAACATTATTGTAATTACACCTTATAATGAAACCTTTGTACCATTAGCCCTTTAAAAGCACGTCTTTTATAAAGTCGTGTAATAGTTCTGGAAGAAGATGGCTGCCGTCATGCCCACGTATCTGCTGTATCACTTCCTCACATAGATCTTTCTGGCTGGATGGTTTGGATCGGAGTGGCTCTCACCTTGTCAGCCAGGGTTAAGGGGGGAACAGTTATGTTTACAGCTCATCGACTTCCACATTCATCCTCCCTCCCTCTCTCGTTCTCTCCCATTCCCTCTCTCTGGCTTTCTATTCCTCACAAACGCCTGGCTCATTCATATTTCACAGCAGGTCAGATTTCTTGGGAAAGAAAGGGATCATTAGAAAACTCACGACCAGCCAGGGTGGCATGGTGGCGTAGTGGTTGGCACGTCCGCCTTACAGCAAGAAAGTCCTAGGTTTGAGTCGTGAACTCGCTGTGCTTGTGTGGGTTTCCTCTGGGTACTCTGGTCTCCAACAGTCCGAAGACATGCAAATTAGGTTAAGTGGCTGTTCCAAATTGCTCCTAGGTGTGAATGTGAGTGCGAATGGTTGAGTGTGTTGGCCCTGTGATGGACCGGCAAGCTGTTTTCCCATTCTGCCAATGATAACTACACTAGCTTGAAATGCACTGATATCAAGTTATGTGATCTCAGAATCAGAATTCCAACTTCTTTAAGTCTAAACATAGGCCTCTTCCTCCATCAAGGTTACCAAGCTGCTATCTAATCTTAAATTGAATCTTGTCTGCGGATTGGAAATCTCCAGCTCTTAGACATTTCGCACGCTTATAAACTTCAAAATCTTGAAGGCTGCAGCCTGTTTGGTTATTTAAACTGCCTTTATACTGATTTCAAATAAAATGTATAGCATCAGGTGGTTCATGGCCACAGATACTCTGTGGAGATGGTTATGATGGTTATTTAATCATTAAAACTTGTGCAAGGGAAGAAGGTCCCAGCCTCTGAAGGCACTTTTGTCCTTCAGTGTTTTTATGAGTCAGCCATCCTGACAAGTCCATCAAGTGACTCCGTTCATCCGTAACACAAGTTATGGTACACCAGCTGCCTCCATAGCTAAACAAACGCCCGGAGAGCTTTGGATGGAGTAATTATGTCTGTATTTCCAACATACACACACTTTAGCATGCACAAGGGTAGCTTCAAGAAACACTGACTGTAATATTTACTATTAAGGACTTCCCACACATCAAGCACTTGGCATCCGAGCACTGTGTTCCTAACTCCTGATTCATTTTATATAGGCTGCATTGATAAGCCACTCATTTATCACTCACTCGTTTGCCTAAGAGCTTAATCCTACTATGGTCACAAAGGGGCTGGTGCCTATCTCAGCCAACATTAGGAGAAGGCGGGGTATGCCCTGAACAGCTCACCAGGCCATTGCAGGGCATCACACAACCAATCACACTCACATTCACACCTAGGGTCAATTTGGAACAGCCACTTAGCCTAACATGCATGTCTTTGGACTGTGGGAGGAAACTGGACTACACACAAAAACGCCCGAGATTCCAACCCAGGACCTTCTTTCTGTGAGGCGGACGTGCTAACCACTAGTGATGATATGCTGATGGGTTAAATCGAGAGTATATTAGAGCAGGAAATGATATGTGGATCATGAGGTCAACAGGTCTGAGAATGAAGTGCTGTTCCATAACATGGACCCCGGTGGTTCACTTAGTCTACCAATGAGTGGCATTTAATTAAGTATTTAAGTGATTTCTAATGACTTTATATTTATTCCAGAGGGAACCGAGTGTAGTGGTTAAGGTTCTGCAGCAGTCACCAGAAAGCTACAAGGTCGAGTCTGAGACGTGCAACAACGAAGCCCTTAAGTAAAACCAGTATCCATTAACTACTCAGCACTTAAGGTAAAAGCTTCTGAAAATTCATCAGCGAAAAAAAATAAAGTGTTTCGAGGCAAAAGGCCAGCTGCAACATCAGTATGTGTAATAATCTTACTTCCTGAGTCTGCATGCTGGTACTATTCCAACTGGATAACACAGATTATAAATGTGTGGACAGGAAGATCGTAATGATGAATACACCTCTAAAATGTTCCCAACGGATTATGGGATGATTAAGAGTTTAATTTTTACAAATGGGAAAGCCTTGGTTAAAGCGTTGTCTCCCCACAGCAACAAACTGAAGAATGCTCAACACTGTTTGAGACAATATTCTCTTAAAGTCAAGACGATTTACTACAGTTGGATTCAATCTGACCTCTTTACCATAAAGAGATCACTCATGAAGAACAAAACAAGTCATATAACCTATAATCAGCTCCCCTGATTTAAATGGAGGTGAAGGCTGGTGGTGATGAAGATGAGGATGTGTAGCAGTTCTCACCAGGAGTTTGGAAGTTGAGACGCCGTAGCTCCACTGGATCAGTGGGATGATGGGACGGCATTTCCTTACTGTTGGGTAAGCTGCCTTTCCTCGCTTCTGACTCAGCTCGTTTCCTGAAACAACACAGGAAATGGTATTGGGTCAAACATTTAAAACTGATTGATATCTAATATTTCCCAGAAACCTTTCTCTGAATAGCTTAAGTGAATCCAGCGTACGGTTTGTTCTTCAGTAGTCTCTGACATTACTAACCGCCAATGATGGTCCGTGGATATGACTGACTGATGTTCATATAAAGAGCAAAGCTATAGCAAAGTTTCCTTAGCAGTCACTTAGCCCATCTGTTACTACATTGTGACCACCCCAAATGATGGTTATTGTGCCTTTGACTGACATGGAAGAGAGTGTGTCATCTCTCCCACCTTGCATCTGAATTCAAATTTGCAATCTCCTCATGCTTATCTGTTGCACCACTTGTGAGCACCTACATGATGTTTCTTAAAGCTCTCAATGCAATTCTTCCATCTCAGACTCTCTCCACCAACATTCTACTCTCAGGGATCTTGGGCAAGCCAATCAATCACTGTTGGTGTTTCCTCAACAGGCATTTGAGCTATGGGCCTCGAATAGCCTTTCAACATTAGGACCTTCCTTACTCTGGATATATAGGCCAATGAAATTTGCCTCAACTTATAGTGTCTTAACTCCTCTTCTCCATTAATGAAAATGATTAATTTGACTACTAAGAGACTGGCAATAAGTGGACATTTTTGGTGGTCTACAATTGTGTTTGCCATGGGTATGCGTATACTAGAAATGTATCAAATAGATATTTTTAAAATTTTAATTACAAATGTATATTGGTGTCTTTTACATCTGTGAGTCCTTATTCCCTGTACAAACATGGTTATATTACATGGTTAATATATAGAGGATGAGCTCTACAGGCAATGCTCAAATTAGGTTTGAGCAGAAAAAAGTTGAGCTAGGCTAAACGATAGTGCTTAGAACGACATTGACTTTGTGATGTACTGCAAATTGAATCAAATCAAGTGGAGATGGTTCTTCAGATCTCTCCATGCATCCTGCGAGTGGGACACAATGCCGGTGCACACAATGGCGAGTTCAATTTAAATTTAAATGCTTAATCTACCATTTTGTTTCTGGCTTACCTCGGAAACGTACTATTTTCTATATAATCTATGGAAAGGAAGATGTTATCTTTTTAGAGATTTAGAAGGATAAAGAAAAAAATCCATTTGCAAGCAGACTGTATTGTACGTATTTCCTACTAGAATGGAATCTAATTTGGGAAACTTTTTGTTTTTTATTTTTATAACTGTTTGACCACTTGAAACAATGTGAGAGTATAGAAGAATAATTCTAGAAATAAAACATGGATTCATATTACAAGGATTGTTTGCTAATACTTTACTGAAGGGCAGTGTTCATAAAGCTACTCAGCACCTACATAATCTCTTCACTGACAACTCATTACTGAAAATAACCAATGTAAGCAAATATGGAAGTGTCAACAAATGTTAACTATCATAAAGGCTGCTTTGGAAATTTTGATTTTAAAAATCTCTAAATATTGAAACAAGCTGTTGTTGTTATTGTCTACACTGAAAGTGTACCACCACTCATCTCATGTGTTTCAATGATGAAATAACATATATTCAATGTCACTTTACTTATCTAAACTCTATTTTCAATTACAGTATCTAATTCGAACAGTTTCTTTTTGCAGAATTCTAATTAGGGTTGCGGGGAGGCTGGCGCCCATCTCAGCCGACTCTGGGCGAGAGCAGAGTACACCCTGGACAGCTCGCCAGGGCCCCAAAAAATATTTTTTCACATTTTTTTAAGAAGGTGTGGATACACCGAAGAAGTAATGGAAATTGAAAAAGTAATTGAAAGCCTTTGCAACAGGGTTAATATAGTAAAATAAAAATAAAAATTAAAAAACCCCAAAAACTAGTACTAAAGTATTTTTATTAACTGAAATAAAATAAAACCCGGGGGCGGCACAGTGGCGCAGTGGTTAGCACGTTTGCCTCACAGCAAGAAGGCCTGGGTTCGATTCTCGGTCTCTGGCGTTTCTGTGTGGAGTCTGCATGGTCTCCCCGTGCTTGCGTGGGTTTCCTCTGGATACTCCGGTTTCCTCCAACAGTCCAAAAACATGCACAGTAGGCTAACTGGCTGTTCCAAATCACCTCTAGGTGTGAGAGCAAGTATGAAGCGATGGCCTATCAAGCGGTCCAGGGTGTACCCTGCCTTCGCCCAGAGATGGGCACCAGCCTCCCCACGAACCTAATTAGGATTAAGTGTCTTAGAAAATATATTAAAATAAAAACTAAAATGAAATAGAATTGTAGGTAAAATAAAACTATATTCATTTGTCACCCTCAAGGTATACCGTGGCTGCTATATGACTTAGAAGATACAGATGAGACTAGTTCCAGAAGAGGGCAGTTAAGTAACAAAAAAAAAAAACTTACTCACTTACTCACTTGCCGCTTAATCCTACAACTAGGGCCACGGGGAGGCTGAAGCCTATCTCAGCCGACACTGGGCGAAGGCAGGGTATACACACACACACACATCAGTAATCCAGCACATTACCACCGGGCCACCACTGCCCCTTCAAACTAACTATATAACTAAATAAAAAACCTGGTCAAAACAAATATAAATTTCATATGTTTATTCACTTGTAAACCAAAAAAATGAAAACTAATTAATTAGAAACAAGAAACAAAAATAAAAATAAAAAGTAATACTAATTTCACAACTAGAATAACTCTGAAGAACTCTATGATATACTGGACCTTGGCACTGGTAGAAGGTGGCGGGGCAACCAAATGAGTAGGCATACCTGATGTAATTAACCTGAATTAACTTGGGCTCCAATATTAATAACATGGCGGAAGAATTTTGACCTTTTTTCAACAGAACGGAAGGGTATAGAGCCAAAAACTGACTTAAAGTTAGTCATCATGCATGATAACTCAATCATGTGGCAACGCCCATCAGTCATTTGGGTTTTTTTTGTCATTATTAATTACAGGCAGAAGCAGTGGGCAATCACATTGAGGTGCCCGGAGAGCATTTGGAGGTTAGGTGCCTTGCTCAAGGGCACTTCAGCCATGAAGGAGGAGGAAGGGAGGTGTTGCTCACTTCCCCCACCACCGCAGATTTTTCCTGTCATCTCAGGAATCGATCCAGCGACCTTTCAGTACCAAACCCACTTCTCTAACCATTAGGCCACGGCTGCCCTCAAATCCAATAGACTCAAAAGAAGCCTATATGACAGTGAATGCTTGTTGAAATGATCCAGGTTTACAATAAGTGTATATGTAGGCTTCCGTAGCCTTATAAAGTTTATTATTTCTGCAGTTTATATACAACTCTGTTGTCTCCCTGTCTTACCTGTCAGGTTTGCTGCTCCAGAGGAAGCACAGAGAAAAGAGAAAACTGGGTTAGATTAGGAGTAACAGGTGTCCTTAAGATAAACGTGAATTTCTTCAGCACTGTTTCCTATTTATGATACAAGGCCCTATCTTTCCTTTTTGCTTGGACTAAAGCTGACATTTTCCAAAACCGTCCACTCAAAGCCTCTTTCTTTTGTTTGTCGGCGCAGAGTTGGCACTAAAACAGCAATCACACGTTTTGTTTCTCAGCTTCGTTCTTCTTTACAGATGTGATGCTCAATTATGCTATCTAAAGTAGAAGTCTGCATTCCTGAACACTGCAATTTGCGAGCAGGTGGATCCACTGGGGCTGCTTTTGTATTCGTGATGACGTGCGTCTTGCGAATGCATGGGTGCCTTTTTTTTTTCTTTTCACCTCTTTCATGAAGGCAGAAATTAGAATCAGGGAGTATCTAGGAAATTCTATTGTTTCCAATCACTGAGGTGAAACAGTCTCTGTTCGGGGAGCTGTTTTGTAACTTTCTGCGATTAGCATCAGTGTGCACGCCACTTGACTTGTACCAGAAGTAAATGATTAACTTTGCTCTTTTGTACCGAGCAGTAGATAATCCCATAAAGAATAACAGCGACAGTACGAGACGTCCGTGCATTATGTGGGATGTGTAAGGTTATGGCATTGACTCTACTGTTGGTGTTTAAATCTGCCACAAACACACACACACACACACACACACACACACACACACACACATCCCATTGTGCATTGTATATTAAGGACCCTGATGTCATAGGTGGCCTCTTTAATGGCTGTATAAATTTTCAGTCAGGTCTCAAGGCCAAAACACTGAAAACCCTGCAAAGCAATGGATCATACAGCTTAACACAAGGCCTAGAGCTTTAAAATCCATTTTTCCTTCCTAGTTTACTGAAATTGGTTTATTTAATTTAGAAATAATACTCAGGATAAGTACTATAATCATAAACTAATCAACGATTGGATTGGTCATGTGGCCTAGAATTACTATTTATACTTTATTCCTCGAATACCACATACATTTTTACTGTTTGTTGAATAATGACATACTGTATACTCAAAAGGTCAATACAAGGACCCTACTGGATAAGCCAGTACCACCATGGGTCATTAAGTCTTGCGCCAGACATATAGTTTCAAGCACACACACCAAATTTGATAGACATGTATGTGTCGCCAAGACGAACAAATATGTAACATATTCTGATGACATTGCATCAGCCACACTCAACAGGAACTGAGATATTTTGGAATTTGTGTGCTTTGACACCAATTCCGTTTTAACAAAGTCCTCCTGGACGGTTGATCGGATTCATGTCAGATTTGGTAGACCAGATCAAGATGGTGCTGACACTAAATTGTGAATTGTTAATTCTTGATGTCTTGCAGGGTGATGAAATGGCGACAGGATCAATTTATAATTTTAATTTCCTCTCATTTTATATTTAAATTATGACTCAAAAAAGTGTAGTTTGCTTTGTCACTTGACTCTGTGACACTTTTTTTAGGTAAATGCATGTCATATTTGAAACTACGATAACCCCAATAACAATCCCTATTAACCCTAACCTTTACCAATAATTTTGGAGTTTACTGGTCAGTGGTATATGCTGTTTATTTTTAACGTCACACTGATTATTTTACACGTGTATGATGTATACACCCCTGGATCTTTGGTTCGTGCTCACCTCTTGTACAGCAGAATAGCGATGACTATGCAGATAATGAAGACTACAGCCAGGACAGGCCCCACGACCCAGATTAGACCTTCCTCTTCATCGATGATAGGCTGGGGGTCAATATCGGCTGAAACCACGGGGTCAGAGTACGGACTTGTGGCGTACATGGTCTACAAAATGACAGACACGTGGGGTTAAAACATACAACCATTCATGTATTGAGTTATAACATCCAATCAGGTCGAAACGAAAACTGATACAGTATTTTAATTGGTTAATCAGGTTATTATGGGGACATTAAGTCTCTTCTGAGACTAGATTTCACTTCCTAGTGATATCCGGAATCAACTCCGGAAAACATAACTTACGGGTTTAATTAATTAGCCACTCCGAAGCAGATTCATATGCTATGTTGATCGCTCAGTGGTTTCCATAACGCACAAAATTGCAGGTTAATTTAGCCGTCTTGGCTCAAGTTGCTAAATAAAAACATCAGCACAAAATTCGAACACTTTAAACCTCATAGAGCATTTAAATAAAACATCACACACGGTTTGTCTCACTGCGGGTGAGCTGTAGGCATGAACGTTATTCTGCGGTTAAAAAAAAAAGTGAACAAAATGATATCTTACTCCTTATTTCTGTCTCTTTCTCTTTGCTTTATCACCCCTTTGCTAAGTGTGGCAGCAGCAGCAGTATAAGGTTGAATTAAAAAAATAATAAATACTGCTCTTGAAATAAAAATTCTGTGGGTTTGAGAGAGTTCTCTCTCTCTCTCTCTCTCTCTCTCTCTCTCTCTCTCTCATTCTTTCACACATACTGCAGCCGGGTAGATAAGGCAGCCCGTGTATCTGGTGCTATTAAAGAGAAGGCAGTTATCTAGGCATTCCTGAGACTGACAGTCCTCTGGGGCCTCCACTGCCTGCCAGCCAAGTTTAATTCTCACACACACACACACACACACACACACACACACACACACACACACACACACACACACACAAGCATTACTAACCATGTGAGGACCTTACATTAATATCTTCAATAAGATTTTTAATTCATATTGAATTCCTACACCCAAATCAAAAGCCTAACCCTAAACTCCTTAATCAAAATAGAAACCTTTTGGAAACCTTTTCATACTTTTAAAATAAAATTGAAAAAAGAAAATGTCCCCACTAGGTCAAAAACGATCAGGTATATCTTTGTGAGGACATTTGTAGGTGCTCACAAAGGTCCCTATAGAGATACAAATACACACATTAACCAAGTTTACTCGCGCACACACAGATTCAGATTCTCTCATCTGAGTGAAACATGCAGATTTTAACAAACAAACCAATTTATTCGATTCAGCCGAGCCAGAAGCCGAAATTCCCCAAACAGAGTGAATGCATGACGAAGGAGTTAATCAATGAATTTTTGCTGCCAGTTTGGGGACTTGGAGGGGAAAAAGTAGGAAGATGGGGCGGATATCGGAAAAAAAAAGAGAAAATCTCACATTTTCGGAGATCTCTAGCACGGCGAGAACAAAGAAGACATATTCCTGTCCGTTGAGCAGCTGCTTGTTCTCGAAGTCTCCATACATCTTGTTGTCTCCGAGGGTGAACTCAGTAGGCAGATCTTTGAAGAACGCGGCGATGTAGGGTTTAGGATCGGCCTGTCTTCGAAAACGCACACCTCCACTCGTTCGGTTTATCTCTCTAAGAAGCTAAAAGAGAGAAGGAGATAAAACAGATGACAAAAATAACACAAACATCTTTATATGTTTTCAAATTATCTGGATTTAGATTTATTTATGAGCAGACACTTTTATTAAAGTGAGAGAAGAAAAAAATTATATTCCAAGCATGCTAGCACAAGAATAGCTCATGGCTCAACAATAACAGCCTTTCTTTGACAGAGGAACCTTTTGGGAACCCAGGAACTTAAAAAAAAACAAAACTGTTCACCGCTTTTCCACCCACGAGCAACAAGAGCTACATGTACATCTACCAGTAAGTATAAGCACATTACTGAGTCCAGAAACTGTGAACTGTAGGGGTGGGGCTTACTATACTGACCTCTGATTGGTCAAATGAGCACCACTACCTCCACGCACTTCCTCACTTGGCATGATGGGAAATACAAATTCAATAATGTTCATATATATATATATATATATATATATATATATATATATATTCCTAATTCCCTTAAATCACTTCAGCCATTCTCTTTCTTCCTTCCATCCTGTTCCTTCCTTTACATTCCTAATTCTATTCATCCCTTTGGCCATTGTTTTCCTTCCATCCTTCACTCTTCCTTCCTTTATTCATTTTATTTCTTCCTTCACACTCATAATTATCTTTATCCCTTCATTATCTTCCTTCCGTCTAACCCTTCCTTCACATTCAGCCATTCTCTTCCTTTCTTTCTTCATTTTCTCCCTTCCTTCATTTTATTTTTTCCTTTACATTCCTAATTCTTTTCATCCCTTCAGCCACTCTCTTCCTTCCTTCCTTTCTTACCACATACTCATCCCTCCTTCATTCTCCTCCTTTATTCTTTTGCTTCCTTCTGTTCCTTCATTTTCTTCCTTCCTTTCTTCTTTTACTCTCCTCCTTCCTTTCCTTTCTTCCTTCACAATCCTAATTCTTTTCACCCCTTCAGCCATACTCTTTATTCCTTCCTTGCTTCCTTCCTACCTACCCATCCTTGTTTCATACTCATCCCTCCTTCATTCTTGTCCTCCCTCCTTCCTTTCCTACTACGTACTCATCCTTCCCTTATCCTTCCTTCCTTCCTTCCTTCATTTCTTCTTTTCTCTTTCTTCCTTTTATTCAGACATTTCATGTCTCCTCACTGGAAACTGACCAGTTTCACATAATCACACAATTTATGGAAAAGAAAAATGGGATTGAGATAAAAAGAGGTTATATAACAAAGTAATATAAATTAAGTGTGAGTGAATGTGAGTGTGTGAGTGTGTATGTGCAGGCTTTAGCTCTAAGGCACATGGACAGTGTGATAATGTCTTCAATCTTCGCCGCCTGACCCGTCACAACGCACTCAATCCCTCTGCCCTTGGGCCAACTTACGTAATATTTATGAGCGCAAATATTGACAGAGAAATAAATTGTTCATGCGTATGAACATGCCCTTGGAAGGTGAGGCACTTCTTGTTTTTAGCTTAACATGTTAACCAGAATGGACAAACACAACTAAAACCTACTTATATAAAAATACATTTCATTAAAAAAAAAAATCTATTTTTAAAGGTCAGAATTGATGTTTTAATCCACATCTTTTGAGCTCAAATCTCAAATGGTTTCCTATTCACTACACACTGTGTAGTCATTATATCGCGGCCCTTCAGCGGAGCACCATACTTAAGAGAAATTGGTATAGCATCGATCTGATTTTATTTGTGTCGCGAACACTGTGTTCTGGACACGTACACGTGGGAACCCTGTGGTGAGATTTCGCATGCCAGTATATAACCGTCATAATAAGAATCAATGTCTGAGAGATGGTAACTTCTTCTACTCTATTTTCCCCTCCAAGCTGTTACTTGTTTCAAACCATAAAATCAAATACACATTTTTAACAATGTAAACGGAATTCTATGTGCCATATGCAGTTAGTATCTTCATTTTTTTAGCTGGCAAAATAAACTATTACTGCCGCGCAATGCATTACTCATTTGAATAGAAAGGCTTTTCTAAAAAATGTGCTTTCCCCCTTCCAGTTCATAAATTATCCAAAAAAATAAATAAATAAATAAATAAATAAAACACCAACAACAACAATAAACTTCAACCGCCTTAATGGATCCATGTATTGCCTACATGTTGAGCACAAAACATGGCCACACAAATAAGACATTATTTTGCATGCTTTCCATCACGCTTTGATGATTCTTTGGTATGTTAATGCATGGTACAAATATTTATTCATGCCTAAAATTGTGTGCCACAGAGGGTGCAACATGTCAATAAAATTTCCTCCCTCAGCTACATCTCTTTTATTCTCGTTTTCTCTCTGTCTCTTAATCATGAGCGTCTGCACTTCAAAAGAAGAGGTAACACATTATGGTGTTAGTGTTCGCGCTGTGCCCATTAGCCTATCAGAATTCATTTGCATATGAATGTGGCCCTGCTCGCTGCTCTCCGCAATGTGGGCAGCAGAGGCGGAAAGATGGAATGACTGGGCTAAGAGCGGCGAACTCTCTCTTTGTCTCTGTCGCTTTTCTGCAGCTCGAGCACAGCTACTTTCCGCGCTGTCATCGACGTCTCAGATCTCAGCGCTCTGATGTGTCAGCGTCATGCTCGCTTGTTTTGATGAAATCCAAAAGCAGAAGGACTATAGAGCCACTATTGTTAGAGTGACCTTGGAAATACAATGTTCCTGAACTTTTGATGAACGCAAGGGAAAAAAACCCCTAAAAATTATAAATGAGGTGCGGCACGGTGGCGGAGTGTGTAGAACATTAACCTCACAGCAAGAAGGTCCTGGGTTCTACTCTGGGGGCTCAGTGAGGACATTTCTGTGCTTGCATGTGCTCGATGTGCTTGAGTCAGTTTCCTCCTATGGTCCACAGACATGCACATTAGGCTGTTCCAAACTGTCCCTACTTATGAGTGTGATTGTGAATGATTGTATGTGTGTTGACCCTGCGATGAACTGGCGAGCTCTTCAGGGTGTACGCCTTCTTTCGGAATTGGCTGAGATAGGCACCAGGTTTCCCACAACGCTAGTAGGATTAAGCGGTTCGGCAGCATGAACGAATATAAATAAGAAAATGGAAGGTGATATAGTTCCTACCTCCTCCAGGTTCATCTCATCCGGGTTGTCCCAGGGTTTGATAAACTTCCCAGGGCGTTGTTTCTTCAAAGGGACCACCACAATGTAGTATCCCCTTCAGACAGGAAAACACAGACAAGAAACATAGCCTAAACATTTGATTCAAAGTTGTTACGTCTATTTGACTTCCTTTTGAGGTTTGAAGGTGTTCCCTGATTTACTTGCAGTGGCTTGCTTTAGAAAAACACACCACTGATCAAGATCAGCTAATCAATATGAATAAGCCATTTCCCATTCGTCTTCAAACAACACTGGATTAAACACATTCAATAAAAGACAGAAAGTGCTAATAAAAACCCTGAAATTCTTGTTAGCAAATAAACAGAGTCTAATTTCGTAGCTGTTAGCGTGTCGATAAACCTTTGCTAGCACTTAAAAGAATAAAGAGGGGTTTCTCTGGCTCTGGATCTAGCAGCTGTTTGGTGGAGATGAGTGGGGTTTCCCCAAGAAGAGGACAGCGAGAAAGATAAACGCTATGCCAAGGGTAGAAAGAGTGGGCTGGCTGCAACAACGTTAGCGCTAGCCAGGAAGCCGGAATGGTGCCGTGATCAAAGTTAATAGCTTACTATTTAGCCGAGGCCTTGGCAGAGACATGACACAGCAACGGTGGGATCAAAGAGTCACAGAAGAGAAAAGGTAATTTGAAGGAGAAACAGAATGAGAAGCAGAACTTACTTGACTTTCTCAGTGGTATGCACGGATGGCAGTTCAACAGTGACCATGCCATCTGAGTTGGTCTTGCCGATTAAGTAGGGTTTGGTGCGCAGGATGTCTGGGGCGGTCATGGTGGAGACGCGGTGCTGCAGACCGCCAGCACTGTTCCCACGGTTTGTTAGGAGGAAAGAGTATTGTGTCTCTGGCTGCAGATTTGTGATCAACTTCTGGGTCAGTTTTCCATCCACTTCTACACTCTGGCCATTATCATACAGAATCTACAGTGAGAGAGAGTACACATCTCTCAGACCGGGATCCTCGCCAAACTTTTAAATCCAAAACAGAACAGTGGTCTGAACAATCAAGTGTACTGGTTGGTTAAAACACCATATTGTCAAAAGTATGTGGATGCCTGACCCTTACAGCGGTTCTTCTCCGCACTGAAGCCTCAACATTGGAAACACACAACTCTAGCGTTAGGAAATCCTTTGGATCCTCTAGAGCTAAGAGGCCCAAACCTGTTTCAGAATGACAATGCCCCAGTGTAAGCTGAGGACCAAGACATGGTTTGTCAAGGCTGGAGGGGAAGAACTTGACTATCCTGCAGAGAGCCATGACTTCAACTCCACTAGATACCACTGGGATGAACTGGAACTTTGACTGTACACCAGACCTCCTCAGCTGACCTCACTAATGCTCCCGAGGCTGAATGAGGACTAATCCCCACATCCAACACAATCTAAGGGGTACTAAATCTGGAATGGGGTAATTAAAGAGCTCTTGCAGTGCTGTCATTTACCAAGTATGCATCCTCTGCAGAGGAATTTCAAAGCCCAATGGGGCCTTCATATTTAATGTTATGAAGGCTCCACCTTAAAAGTATAAAACCCCCCATGGGAGCAGTTGAAATCCCCCCCCCATCTGCCTCACAGCAAGAAGGTCCTGGATTTGAGTTCCAGGCTTGGCAAGGGTGTTTCTGCGTGGAGTCTGTATGTTCTCCCCATGCTTACACGGGTTTCTTCCAAGTACCTCCTCCCACAGTCCTAAGACATGCACATTAGGCTACTTGGTAGTTTAAAATTGCCCCTAGGTGTGAGTGTGAATGGTTGTGTTTGTTGGCCCTGCAATGGACTGGTGAACTGTACAGGATGTACCCCACCTTCGCCAAGAGTCGGGTGAGATAGGCTTCAGCCTCCCCGTGAACAAAGTAGGATTATGCGGTTCGGCAAATGGATGAATGAATGAATAAATTAATTTTCAAAGGGATCCAGTTTACGGAAAAAAAGCCTACATCCCAACTTCATATTTCTGCCATATGAATTCATCAAGCTGTCCATGTTTATAATTATAGATACTGCAAGAACTCCTTAATTCCTCCGCGGAAGCTCTTTAGAAGTTCTGCAGAGGAACCACGGTGCATGTTGTTTAATTCTGCAGATCCTTCTGAAACACCGCCTGAATCCCCACAGAGCATCAGGAGTTTCCCACAGAGGCTCCGTAGTGGATGTATACTGGGTATCTGACACTACTGTTATGGGCAGGGGTCCACAAACCTTTGGCAATATAGTGTAACTTCAATTAATTTAACTAATTTCAATTAACTAGGTTGTTGGCAGATATTTGTTAGCAGCATTTGCAGAATTTTCTTACGGTGAATGGTTGGGCGGGATTGTAGTTGTCTGGAATCTCCCATGTAAGCAGCACTGAGGTCTTCATGGCAGCTTTCACATGAAAATTTTTTGCAAACACTGCTAAAAGAAATGTGGAGTAGATGATTTAGACAAACATGGCCAGCACAAACAGTTCTCTCTTGCCTGTTCCTTTTAGAGGAGTGACCACACGTTACAACCTTACCTTGATTATCCCTTCTTCCTTCAACACAGGACTAGCCCAGAACTTTCACCTTACCTTGATTATACTCTGCAACAACCACTGGCTCACAGATTTCTACCCTTTAAAACCTATTACTTATGCTACACAAGGAAATGAAGCCAGAGGATAACCCCAGAAACTATCTGCACTTTCCTTTATACATCCACTGCTTGGTTGAGGATTATAAGATAAAGTTGAGCAAGGTTGGGAGAAGAAGCTGGTTGGTTGGAGGTTGATGTTGGAAGGGTGGATTTGGTCCTCCTACCTTGATCGAGCGGTTGAGTTCTGAACTGGATGCTCGGGCTATAAGGTCCAGAGCCCTTGCTGGTGAAGGCACACATTTTGATATCATAAGTAGTGTCAGGTCTAAGACCGTCGAGGGTCACGGTGGACTCCGGGGCAGTGATGAAAAGCTCAGATGGACTCCTGGGACTGTTGATGTCTTTGTATTGAAGGGCATATTTGATAATGATACCATTGCGCTCTGCCAGTAGCACGGGTTGCCAGGTGACCTGAATGGTAGTCGTTGTGGCGCTTTCGGCCATGATGCCTTGTGGGAAACCAGAGGGTGTGTCCTCAGGGGTGGTGATCTCTTTAACTGTTTCCTCACCAAAGCCCACCTTGTTTCGAGCCGAGAGGCGGAAAACATAGGATGCTCCCTTGTGAATTTCTTTGGTGGTGTAGTGGTTCTCCCGTTCTGGGAACTCGATGACTGTCAGGGGCTCGATATCCTTGCGGCCAAAGCGGAGCCGGTAGCCCTGGAGTAGCCCATGGGTGTTTGGAGGAGGGTGCCATTGGAGCAAAGCTGTGCCCATATTAGTGGGACTGACCATCAGCCGAGGCTTGTCTGGGACTGGCAAAAAATAAATAAAACAGAAAGTGAATCGAGAATGAATCAACTATACAGACTGTTTTAAACATACACAAAATATCAAGGTTCTGTCATTGGGTTTCAATTAAAGGACAACTTTCTAGGTGGGCAGCGTGTCTGGGCAGCATCTGTGTGACATGATAACTATCCCTGTTAGAAGGACCGTCCGTTCTCTTCTCTGTGTAGGCAATCGCACAATTTTGTTTACTTTTGTCTACTAGAGCTCTATAAATCTTTTGACAACCATGGAGCACCGAAGTGTCAATCAAACGGAGGAATATGTTCACAAAACATAAGCAAAGTGCATCAGGCTTGTGTTTGCAAATTGTTAGAGGTCTGTTCGCCATGCTGTGGTTAAATTTAGCTACTTAAAACAACACAGCGTATGTAGATACCTTCAGGTCATTATTATTTTCTGCAAGCTAGCTGTTTCAGTATATATA
>JBCNYH010000011.1:15626168-15648825 GCA_039654325.1 Tandanus tandanus | reverse complement strand
CCCCCCCCCCCCCCCCCCCCCCCCCCCCCCCCCCCCCCCCCCCCCCCCCCCCCCCCCAAACCCCACAAGCCTCGACTAAAATCTGAAACTGGGCCCGGAGTCTTAGAAAGGACTTTAGCTAAAATACCATCTTCTGCACAAACAGTAACATCTCATGCACTTTCTCACTTTCCTAAACGTGGTCAAGGGGAAAGAATAAAAAAAAATGCTAGCTAGCCAAATTTGATTAGCTTAAATTTGATTAAAATAAAGGAAAAAAACAACAAAATATTACCGTGTATCAACTAAAATATTTAGATTCTGTATTATTTTTAACTATCCAGCTTTAAAAGTCAGTTATGTAATTTACATCATATCTATATACATCATTCTAAATATTTTTATCTTTTTTTTTATTTTTTTTTTTAAATCTAAGATTAGCCCTTTCTTGTTGCTAATTAAAGTTTGCAGTCTCAGGACAAAATCAGGGTAGATTACACTACATTATTATACTTGTACAACTGTGTACATACCAAATAAAGAATCTTGCATCCTGAATCATATATGTTATCATTCTATTGTACATTTTATTATGTCTAATTTTAAGTATACCAGCAAATAATTCTAGAGGCTCGAAGAATGGGTTGTATTTAGATAGATCAGAAAATAAAGAGAAATGTCTTCAGTTTTAATTTTACTTTTATTTACCCTTTTATTCCGATTTTACATTAGAATATATGAATATGTTCTTCTTTTATATTTAACATGTTAAATTATAACTTTTGAAGGCTCAAGCAGTTCATTTAAACAGACAATGACAACTGACAATTTAGTTTGTTTTTGATCAGGTATAATTGAAAAATTTCTCTGTACTATAATATAGTAAAAAAAAAAAATATTTCTAGCTTGTTCAGCTCGACATACAGATTGGTTTTGTATGGTTTTGTATCGTCAAAAGTAACTTGAGGCTTAAAGCGCGGGTCAAATTTCACCTAATTTAACTGCGCGATGCTGCAGTTAGCCCCTCCGGCTACTCAAAGCACAACAATGACAATCCATGCAGGTTAGAAATCGATGAATGCTCGTCTCAAAGCACCGGCGGAGTGCAAAACGCGCCTGCGAGCACATTCACCCTGCTTTGCTATGAGAAATCAATTTCTGACCTTCTGCATGCTCGGCGCAATCGCTTCCAAATATTTCCACTTAATCTGTCAACACCATAAGGACATGTATCGGCAGAAACCCAAGCTGCTTTACACATCTATGATATCATAATAAGCTGCATTTAGAGTAATATCAGATTGCTATAGATGCCATTTCCTAATTTTCTTTGTTATTTCTCTAATTTCTTTTTTCATGTTAATGCTAAATGCTGCATCATTTACTGCAGGAACGTTGAAACAGGAATTCATTATGCTAATCAGGACAGCTACAAATGCCTGAACATCTGAGATTAGATGACCTGAAACACAAGCTGTTAGCATAAATAAATGAATATATACATACATAACATGTAATATAATTCACTTTGACTTGCGAATGGGTTCATAAATTTGTTTGTTTTTGTAATGTTCTTCTGAACTTTTAAGTCTTGCGTCAAAAATCTCAGTGCTGCAGGTTTTTTTTTGTCGTCAGTGTCAAAGACGCAGGAGGAAACATTAATTGGCCATAGGACGCCGTGCCCTCCAGCTGTTTGGTATGTCAATCAAGCCGAGCTTGTGCTCTCAAGATGCTCCAAAATGCCTCAGGTGATATTTAGAGCATTTCAGAGCTCCTCAGCGTGAATGCTGTGCTTTTCCTGTGCAAAAGGAATAGCAATGATTTGTTGAAAAGTCGCCCCCCCCCCTACATTCTCTGCATGAGTCGGGGATAGACAAGAAACCTCAAAGACTAAGCAAAGTCACGGCTAATGCAGATCACTGCTATCTTATGTACGGCTGAAGGTGTTCAGATGGGTTTGCTTCAAGCACTCTTAATGGTTCCTCAGTTTGTTCACTTTAGAACACTCAGATGGTTTCCTTTAGAAAGATTAAACCATAAACATCCTAAAAAAACTTTGGGAAATCATCAAAAATACCATTAAGATAAAAAAAAAAGACTGGACTGGATGTTTGGGACGTCGTTGTTCATCAGAGTTCATCAGCAACCACCTAGTTTGTCTGTGGCTTTGGTTTTCTTTGGAATTCACATTTACTCCTTTGACTCTTTTTCAGACAGTTATTTAAAAAAAGACTGTGTACTGTAAGAGGGGAAGAAACTGGAGAAAGTACTTCTGTTCCTATAATGACTTTATCAAAATATTCATACAATTTAACTTATCTTAAAATATTATTAGGTATTATTCAGGTATCTTTTCAACAAAAATGGTGGATTAATCCCATAATGCAATTTAACACATCAATTTACAGGCCCTAATTCCAAGAGTTCAGGAAATAAATGCTAATAAATAACTAACTAAATAAATAGATTATTTATTCATTTGCTGAACTGCTTAATCCTGCTAGCATTGCGGAGAGGCTAGGGCCCATCTCAGCCATCTCTGGGTGAAGGCGGGGTACACTCCGAACAGCTTGCCAGTCCATCGCAGAGCTAAAACATGCACACACACACAGCCACTCACACTCACACCTAGGGGCAATTTGGAACAGCCAGTTAGCCTAACATGCATGCCTTTGGACTGTAGGAGGAAACTGAAGTACCCTGAGGAAACCCACACAAACACAAGGAGAACATGCAAACTCCACACAGAAATGCCCTCGCCAAGCCCGGGACTTAAACCCAGGACCTTCTTGCTGTCAGGCGGACGTGCTAAGCACTCTTTTTTTGGTACTACTGTGCCATAAAACATGAATCAAACAATAAATAATAATAGTAATAATAATAATAATAATAATAATAATAATAATAATAACTGGGGCAGTGGTGGTTGGGTACTGGATTACTGATCTGAAGGTCGGGGGTTCAAACTCCATTATCATCAGGTTGTCACTGCTGCCCCCGCAGTGCAGCTAACTGGGTTATCAAAGGCCATCCAGCCATGCCTGTCTGTGGTGAGAGGCATGTAAAAGAACAATTGCTGACGTTTGTAAAGAGTAGGCCATTGGGTTGCCGTCAGCGTGTTTCTGCCCTGCGATGGCCTGGCTAGCTGTCCAGGGTGTACTCTTCCCTCACCCACAGTTGGCTGAGATGGGCGCCAGCCTCCCCGCGACCCTAATTAGGATTAAGCAGCTCAGAAAATGAATGAAAGAATAATAGAAACTGGCTTAACTAATGGAGCATACAAATTTATACATAAAAAAAAGAAACAAGAAGGAAATTATAAAGTTACTTCTAAAACTCCAACTTAGAGCTCAGGTTAAAGTTCTCAGTAAAAATATTACCACAGTATTAACTCTAAAAAAGAATATATATGTAATCCAACAGAGACAAATGCTGTGACTGGACTGGGGGGAAAAAAGATGAGCGTGATTGGCCACAGCTATTATTTTAACACAATATGTCCATTTGTTGGAGAACCTCCACATCGTATTACAGTAAATAATGGTTTCTTTTTCAAACTAGTGGAGCTGCAGGTGACCGTGGGTCCAGAATATGCAAACTAAAACACTCAAAGTCCTGACAAAGTCACAGTACCCAACAGCTGGTCACCTAAGGAAACACCGCCATCATAAGATTTGCTAGTAGAGACCTCTTAAATGAACAGCCTGTGGTATTCTGCATACACACACACACGCACACACCCAAAGATTAATCACCATTACATTTATAAATCACCATGCAAATTAAAGTGTGGCTCACTGCAGCACCTCTGCTGATTAACAGCCAAAACAGGCAGCCGGTAGCGGCAGCGTTTCCTCCAGCCGTAATGCTAAGCAAATACCACCAATTATTGTTAATTAATTTGTGTTCACGACACACTGTTTGGCGTAGTGGCCTCTGAAAACACAAGGGTTATTGACAAAAACATTAAAATGCATAAATAAAGCAATATTGGACATGTGCTACACGGCAGGAGGCTTTAAGGCCTGCTATTCCGTTAGCAGTTCTAGTAATAAACACAGGCTCAGGATTTTGACTTCTGGGTGAATAAATAAATTACACCAAAGGAATGTAGTATCGCTCAGGGGAGAGGCAAACTTGCTTTGTGTGAATTGAAATTTAGTGAGGAGGGAAAAAAAAAGAAGACAGAGAGAGGAATGCGGAGAGAGCGGACAGCAACAAAGTATATAGGGACCAGCTTTCATCTTTTCAGCACTACAATAATCTACTCAGATTATTAAATAGGCTTTATCTTATTGAGATATTATCATATCATGAGTTTAGGACATGATAAGTTTACTAGCAGATAGCTAATGCTGGCTAAATGAAGCTTGATATGTATATGGTTCATTCTCATAGAAATGCATATTTTATGTCCCACTCTTTATACACCCAATTATTTTTTTAAATATTGCATTTTTTTTCATTTTGCATAAATCACATGGTATAATCACACCCAAATGTATGTAAAAAAAACAAAACAAAAAAAAAGCAACACCTATCTAAACTATAGTTATGTGCACAAGTGCTGAATAAATAATGCGCTGTGTCCCCAATACCTTTGTCACTACTTTAGCATGAGTTATCCAGTTATTAAATTGGATTTGCCCATATTGGATTAAGCTGTATATGTAATAAGACAGGAAATTAATACATTTTGGCGTTTTGATCATATGAAGTTATGTCCCCAAGAACTTTGTCAACTCTGTTACGTCAATTCTGTTAAAATCCTGTATTAATATCGCTGTAATTTATGATTCAAAAAAGCTGGAGCATCAAAACTTTCCAGAAATATACTCTGTACCATAGTGTTTATTTTTAGATATTTTGCAAGTATTTCTGTGAGAATTATTCCTTTGGAAGGTGCAATTAGAAATTATGCAATTTCATGAGAAATACCCATATATAAGCCGCTAGCTAACTCATGTTAGCTAGATTCCTGTCAGCTTCTTCACGCTTAAACACTATGTAAAAAAAAAAATAATAATAATTCTTACATGTCAGTGTCACTGAGAGGCAAGCAACATCATCCAAAATATACTAAGGCCAACTGACAGTCTAGACTAATATGTAATATATACTAGGAGCTAGTTAGCTAGTGTATGTTGGTTACACAATGTTTCCTAGAATGCTAGCTTTAAGTAGGAGCTAATTAGCCAGCTAATGTTGGCTAAAAGATATTCTTTATAACATTGGCTTTAACTAGGAGCTTGTAAGCTAGGTAATGTTGGCTAGATGGCACTCTCAACAATCCTTGCTGTAACTAGAGGCTACTTACTAGTGAATGCTGGCTAGAAGACATTCTCAGCAATGCTAGTTTTAGTAACTAGGAGCTACTTATTAGCTGATGCAATTTTAGACAACATTCTTCACATTGCTAGCTTCAACTAAAAGCATGTTAGCTAGCTAATGTTGGCTTGATGACATTCTCTATAGTGCTAGCTTTAACTAGGAGCTACTTACTCGCTAATGATGATGTCATTCTGTACAATGCTAGCTTTAACAAAAAAATTTGTTATCTAGTTAATGTTGGCCTAATAAAATTATCTATAATACAAGTTCTACCTTAACGCTAGTTAGCTAGCTTATGTTGGCTTGTTGACATTCTCTTTAATGCTAGCTTTAACTAGGAGCTCCTCAGCTAGCTACTGTTGGACATTCTTTGTGATGGTACCTTTGTAAACACAGTGTATGAGAAGTTAAAGAGGTATGTTAATATATTTTACAAGACATTGTTATATTAAATAATAATAAAGCATAAGAACTATTTACCTCAGAATATACCTCTACAAAGACTAGATTTAAAACTTAAGCAGTGCACATGTAGCCAGAAATCAGGTTTTTGATGGGGAAAGATTGCTTTTACACAAAGAAAAATGAAGAGGTAAAGCCTACAACCACAACCAACAACAGCAACAAAATCTCAGACCATCTTCTCCTGATAAAATACTGGAACAAGGCTGATACTGCAACAGCGCATACGAAGAAATCGCAGAGTGGTACTGATATGAACAACTCCTTTCCCCAGTGATAATTTACACCCATTACTCCTTCATGCTCAGGTCATCAGGCAACAGATAGATCTTCTGCCAAACCTCCAAATCTTAACCAATGACCCTTAACATTCCTTATCTAACCTAGGGAGTCATTAACCTGAAGCCATTAACTTGATGTATATGATTTGTAATAATAACTGTAATCTGTAATATGTGCACGGACCAGCTGACTACATATTTTACGCATTAGCACGGCTCTAATTTAGCCGGATCATAAATGATGCCTTTATTTATTTATATTTTTTTCTAATGAGGTGTCCTCCAGTTTATTTATAGCTAACTACACTGAAGTAATATTCTCCTTGAGAGGACCTTCTAATTAAATAAAGCTAATTGACTTTCTATGAACTGGGCGAACATCCAAACATGATTACTTGCTATTTAGCCTGTTTAGCTTAGCCGCACTTGTTTAGCCCAGAATAAGTGAGGCCGCGGAGAGAGGAGAAGAGGAAGCTGATTCTGTTATCTCTACTGGGGCCATTTCATTAGCACGGCGCTAACGCAGGACGCGCGAGAAGTGATATTTTTCAGGAACTGAACTCGTTGGATTGATCTGATTGGTTGAGCTGAAGTTTATTTTTGCTGGGAGAGGGGGCTGCTCTTGTGCTAACATTAGGGATGATCTTGTCTACGACGAAAAAAAAATCTCCAAGTAAACCAACCAGCCATCCCTGTGTGCACTCTAACTTCTTTTTCTGCTGTATATCTTGCATTTACTGCCCCCCTTTTTGTGTGTGTGTGTGTGTGTCAGCACGCTGAGACTTTTCACCCACGTTCCAGAGTTATTCTTCACCCAGATTTACCCTGTAGCTATAATGTGATAAATTGGTTGCCCTTATTTTTTCCTTTGAGAGCGGATACAATCTCCTTACAGAAGCCTGGTCTGGGGATCCCTCCTGCTGAAAAAAATGCCAGATTACCAACATGGCCGAATAGCGGGGAACTCTTCGAGTATGACACCTATCCGTTTTATATTTTCCGCTTGCTTTCCCACTTTTGTGTGAAGCGCCAGGCCAAAGAGGTTTAAGGTTTAAGGCCTGGCTGCGTTCGCCTCAATCCCTTCGTTTGATAAGAGCTTTGCGTGGCCACACAAAGACTCTGAGACATGGCTCTCCTCTGGGGTGTGACAGCAGTCCGTGTTGGCTTTTTTTCCAGCAGCCGTTCAGGATCGCTCAATTGCATGACTTTAGTCGCGGAGCTGAACGGAGGAGGATGGAGGGAAAGCGGTGCAGGCTTATATAACATCGATCTGAACTCTATCTCCTATCACAGAAGTGAATGAAGGGAGAAAAGGATGAAGCAGTGAATGGCTGGCGGGCAAGGGGAATAATGTTTGACCCTACACTCTTTCTCTCTGTCTCCCACACAAGTGCAATATATGAGTGTATGGAATTTAAGTGCACTAATTAAATATGCTTTGTGACAATGGTATGCATACAAAACGCAGAAAAAAATGTTGAAATGTCGGGGGCAAAAAAAAAAAAAAAGACAGACTTCCTCCAATGTCCTGGCCTTGAAAGCAGAAGAATGAACAGGGTCCTGGTGTGTGAAAGATGACACGTCCTTATGATAAATCGTGCTGCCTTGTCTCGTAGCAGGACTGTGAATGCAGTGCCATATGGCCGAAACCAAAATGGCTGCCTTAGTGACCTATAACCTCCATCATGACAGAGGAACACCACACACTCTTGTTTTCCTCTATAATACATCATATATTTTCCCTTATTGCTTTTTGTTTTGGTAGATGATTTTTTAAAATTGTGATTTTTTTATTTTTTTTTAATGGAGACTATTTGGCCAAACAGCAGAGGGACGACATCATCTTTATAAAGGAACAAGGCTGAAATGCTACACAGGATGAAACTGAAAAAAATCTAACTAATATTATTCTTCCTGGCAAAGAAAGACAAAATAAAGATGTGAACCTTGACCGGACGATAAAAACACAGAATTGTAGCTTTTCCACGTACTTTACTCACCATTGCAGTTAAAACAAACATGGCCGCCTCACTGACATCTACCCACCTAAATAACACAGCTAAATAAATATTATTTATAGTTTAATAGGAATACTGACAATACATAATCATTTCACCTAATATGGCAACGCAAGGGCGGAAACTAAGATGGCTACCACGTTCATGCTGCCAGCTAGCTTTTACTACAAAGCCATAAAAGGAAAAGATTTTTTGTTTCAAATCCAATATGGCCGCCTCATGTCAACCTGCTCCTCTGTGTGCATTTTATCATTTCTTGCAACAAAATGTGACTCAGGGTGTTAGAATAATAAAAACAAATAGTTAGCAAACGTGTGTGCAGAAGTTTAGTAAGGAGTGAATAAAGATACTGCTATCCCTTGTGAACGTGGTTCAATCCCTCACACACATCCCTGTTTCTGTGTTGTATTTAATTATGTTTCCCCTGGCAGTGGAGATAGCGAATTGTTAATTATGCTTTTGTCGTCACTTAAACAGAACTACTCGACCAAAAGGGAGAGCACTTGATTAACAATGCAGCTGGTTATTCCAATGATGTGCCAAAACTATGACGCCATTTACCACCCCCCCCCCACCCCCCCACCTCATTTTTTCAACTCAATGATTGCTTTTTCACCAGCCATCTCGTGTTCTCCATGTTGTCTTCTTTTCCTCTGTCTGTGCAGTTTTTTTCTGTCATCCTTTTTGTCATGCGCTGCCTGATCTGAGATAAGAGGGTTATCTTTCGTATTCTGACAGGCAGCTAATCTGACCACCTCATGTTTTATCTGTGCAGGACAGTCTGTGTATAATCTTAGAAAATGTTTGCTGTGTTTAAACAGAAATGCCTAAAAAAAGAAGAAAAAGTAGAAGAAATACCTTTTATTTAGCAACGCATTCCCGCGATGTATTTAAACGTGTACAATGCAGTGTGAGCAACTACAACCTAGTTTGATGTTAGCGTTTTGATTAGCATTGTGATTAGTGAGATTATTACGGATATAACTGCTCCAGCGAGCACACATGGTCAGCTCTGATTTAATTAGCATGCTCATTTCTTCGTTTTCACCTCTTGGGTTTAGATTTCAGCACTTAAAACGCCACACTAGTCCAATGTGTCTGTCAGTCCCTGTAAAGGAAGTGTGGCCTAGGTGCCTGTTGGTCCTAGTAAAGGAGATGAGGCCTATGCACCAGATAATCCTAGTAAAGGAGGCATGACCTATGCACCTGCCAGTCCCAGGGGAGGAGGTGTGGCCTATGTGCCTGTCAGTCCCAGGAAAGGAGGTGTAGCTTATGTGCCTGTCAGTCCAAGTGGAGAAGGTGTGGCCTATGTGCCTGTCAGTCCCCATGAATTAGGTGTGGCCCTATGCTCCTGTCAGCCCCAGTGAAGAACGTGTGGCCTATGTGTCTGTCAGTCTCACTTAAGGAGGTGTGGCCTACATGCCAGTCAGTCCTGGTGAAGGAGGCATGGCCTAAGCGCCCATCAGCCCTAGTGAAGGTTGCGTGGCCTATGCGCCTATCAATCATCGTGAAGAAGGTGGTGCCCTTGTACCTGACAGTCAAAGTGAAGGAGGTGTGGCCTTTCATACACGAACATGTTTCTTCCAATTTAAATGAAGCTGTTTGCATGATGCCGTGCTGAAACAACTCTTAATTGGACCTAATTGAACTGATGCTCCCTTAAATCTTTTACACAATGGATCACTGCTCACAGATGTTGAGTCCATATTAGGGATGCAACGCACGTTTTTATGTTTTCCTGCCCTAACAAAAACCTGATGCAACATCTTACCTATTACAAACACTAAATCAGAAAAATGTCCTGCACATCAGGGCAAATAACCAACTGCTGCCGTGCACAGATGGCCAGCTGCTGTGGGTGCTCCAGCGCTACTCTTTGTGCTGCGTGTGAGGTTTGTCAGGATCGTGATGGCGCTATTCTGAGCTGCCAAACCCCCCCCCCCCAACACGCACAATAACATAAATCTGTCTACAGCGAGAGAAGGACTGCTCTAGCCACTCACCCTCACACTCATCGTTCCTGTTAGCTGAGGCGATTATGTGCTTAAGTGTAAACGCATATCGATTGACTCCACCAATAAGTCTATTGAGCTGAGTCATTGGATTTAAACTGATAGCCGAGTGTTAGGTGCTCGTAAATCACACAAACACACAGCCGTGCACACATTCCTACAGAGAGAGCTCGAGAGACTGTGCATAGCTCAAGCTAATGTTTCCTTACTTCAGTCCTCGGGCTAAGAAACACAGACGTGATTGAACAACAGAAGCAGGATGGGACAAGATGGAGCGACAGAGATGATGGAGACAGATTCTTTACTGACGCCTCGCCAGCCGAGCTGCGATTTCACGGCGGGTTAGGGGCAGCTCACGTGTCTCCCTCAGGATGAGATGCTTGACATGCCAGAAGACCAAACTAGATGACCTTTGACCTTGGCAGGAACAGCCGTAAGGCATCAAGAGCTGGATCAGTGCTGAAAAACGTTTAGGAAGTAGAACGTATTCACATAAGAAATAAAGGGAAGTGTGAGGTCTTTTAGTCCTGTTATTCCTCAGCAATTTATTTATAATCAATTTGTATTAATATTTTGCTTGGAAATTAATTTAGTTCTGAATTTTAATGAGCTTAAACCTCAGAAATATACAAGAGAAACAAATCTGATAATCATTTAGTAACTACGCTAAGGTATGTATTTCATCGCTACATATTTTATTTCAACCAATAGGAAGACACTGTTTAGTGAAGTTAGTTCAAAACCTTCTCCACCACTCCTACTCTTTAAACACAACACAGTCACAGAGCTAAGATGCTAATTCGGAGCGAATGTGGCATTAATTTGTGCAAATTGCCTGGTCTATGCAGTGTAGACGGAGTGTTTCCAGCGACAGGCTGGATTGCGTCTCACCTCTGCTGGCCTCGGGCTCGGGGAGCGCGAGTGCTGAAATTGCGTCCCTTCATTAATGATCTCAATGCATCAGAGCTGACAGGGAGTGTAAGGGTTCGGCTCCCGAATATACGCCGCAAATTATTCTCGCATAGACAGGGCGGCAGTGGGAGGGGGGTTACAGACGAAGACAGGGACGGAGACGGAAAATCTAGCAGAGCAAGATGAGAGGGAGAGAGAACAAAGTGAGACACTGAAGGAGAAAATGGGAGAAAGTAAGAAGCGGGAATAGGAGGAAACTATAAAGAGAGAGAGAGAGAGAAAGAGAGAGAGAGAGAGAATGTGAAAGGAAGGAGGATAAAATGAAGGCAAATGAGAAAGAGAGAGAGTGGGAGGGAGAGAGGGAGAGAGAGAGAGTGGGAGAGAGAAAGTGAGGTAGAGATAGAGTGACAGACAGAGAAAGAAAGAATGTGAAAGGAAGGAGGATAAAATGATGACAAATGAGAGAGAGAGTGGAAGAGAGAGTGAGGTAGAGAGAGGTAGAGAGAGATAATAATAATATTCATCATTATAATAATAATAATAATAATGTGTCTATCCAAAGCTTGTGTCCTCTCTAAGTCTTGCAGAGGTTTTGTAATTAATTTCCGTAGTTTATTTGATGATAAAGCGGCTCTGATGCCAGAGATGATGCAGCAGCAATCAGCTCTTCATTTGCTGCTTTATTTCCCAAATCCACCTTCACAGGCCACACACCTGCACATACAGCGTTCAGGCTGGCGTAGCGGTCAGACGCCGGTTGAATTACTAAAACGACGCTAATAAAACGCCTCGAGGAGTTCACATTATCTTAACATTGGGGTTAATGGCAGAACGTTCTCTCCTGAACTTATATCATAAAGTATGAGATGTCTGTGGATGATGTCAGGAACTTGTTCTTTATTTATTGTGGCCACGCCTCCTTTTAACGACTTACAGGCCAACAGGCCACGCCTGCTCTATGACCGACTCGGCTCAGATTCCACACCTCTTGTGTTGTGACGGATATGCACACTTCTTTAACGGATTGATAGGGACTGATAGCCATGCCTCTTTGACTGAGACACAAAGGCCACGCCTCCTTCTCTGACAATGACGTACAAAAGCCACGTCTCTATTTCGTTGTAATGAGATCTGTGGAAGAGTGAGTTGGGCCGTCAAAGCCTCCTCATGATGATGCTGACACAGTTGCAGATGGAAGCGTCTCTTTGGAACGAAGCGATAAGCTGATGCTCGCAGACGCTTTCCTGTTCGTCTCTACATTTCTCTCTCTATCCCGCCGTCTCTAATCCTGGCTGCCTGTATGGCTCTTTACTCTCTATCTACCTGCTTTTTACTCTTACTCTTAAACCCTATGTCTCTCCTTCCTTCATCCATCCCTTTTAAACTGCATGCCTGTATTTCTCTCTATCACTTCAATTTTATATATACAGTATATCTCTACATCTGTCTCCTACATTGATTTCTTTTTATCCCTTTCACCCTGTATTACTTTTATACCATGGTTCTCTCTCTGTGTCTCTCTCTCTCTCTCTCGCTGACACATCACATTACATGAAGGAACCCAAACCTGTGGCGTAAAATACATCACTACATCTTTCGTATGCACACCGGAGCAGTGATGATCTCCCTCCATGTTATGCGCACACAGACATACGGTATCTGTGCGGCATTTGAGTGTGTGTGTGTGTGTGTGTGTGTGTGTGTGTGTGTGTGTATGTACGTGCACACATCCCAGGGGCTCAGATCAAATAGACGGATAAAGCGAGGGATAAAAAGAGGGAGATGAGGCCAACCGGTCTGAAGCAGTCCCAGAGCACATGGATAGACTGACACGAAGGATTTCATCTCGCCGATAACAGACCGTTTAGATCAAGAGAGAGAGAGAGAGAGAAATTGAGGCAGTCCCTGACTGGGTCTGTGCTTGCTCTGTCCCTTTTCATGACCCTCTCTATCTCTGAATACACACTCCTTCAAATCAGTGTGAGAGTTTTCATATTTCCATGTTGCGGTATTCTCTTTCTGTCTATTTTCTGACTGAAAAACTTTTTCAGTCAGAAAATAGACAGAACTCAAGCTTATATATATATATACACACACACACATGAACACAGCCATTACACAGACATTCACACTCACGTCCACAGCTAGGGGCAATCTGGAACAACCAATTAGCCTAATGTGCATTTCTTTGGACTGGCATAGTGTTGGCTGAGATAGGCACAGCCTCCCTGTAACCCAAGTAGTATTAAGTGGTTCAGTAAATAAGTAAGTGAGAAATGAGTAATAATAATAATAATAGTAGTAGTAATAATAATAGTAATAATAGTAATACTAAAAATAATAATGGTGGCACAGAGGTGCTGTGGATCGCACATTCGTCTCACAGCAAGAAGGTCCCGGGTTCGAGTGAGGGCATTTCTGTGTGGAGTTTGCGTGTTCTCCCCGTGCTTGTATGGGTTTCCTCTGGGTACTCTGGTTTCCTCCCACAGTCCAAAAACATGCACAGTAGCTAACTGGCTGTTCCAAATCACCCCTAGGTGTGAGTGTGAATGGGTGTATGTGTGTTGGCCCTGCGAAGGCCTGCGAGCTGCAGGATGTACTCTGCCCTCACCCAGAACCTAATTAAGATTAAGTGGCTTAGAAAATAGATGAATGAATGAATAATAATAATAATAATAATATCATGCATTGTGGGGTGTGTGTGTGTGTGTGTTTCCTGTTATAACACTCTAACCACTTGCATTTTTTTCCTCTTGAGGAAAGCAGACATTAAGAATTAAGTCCCCAACCAAACCTCTTTTCTTAAAGACGTCACTTCTGTCTGAAGGATGTGGTCCACGACGTTCAACCAGACACCAGCTCATTGCTAACCGTACCAATTCTTACATGAGTTCATGTTTTATCTGGCTGACCTACATTTTTGTGTGCGGGGCAGAAATACTTTTGGAAGTGCCACGTTTCATCGGATATTTTATTAACTGACCTTGAGGTAGAGAAAAGGAACTATAGCAATAAAACCTGAATTAGCACCAACAACATCTCAACTACTTAACTAGCTGTGGTGTGACTGGAGAATGATCAGAGTGTGGTAATATCTTTTCACAAGTATTTTCTGACCAGCATGAGCTCCAGGCTTTATTCTACATCAAACCCGTCGTCCCCAGGTGTTTATTATAAAGAGTCTTAAAGGGAAAGGGAGGCGCAATCCACCTGAACTCAGCCATGCCAATAAAAAATTAAAAGCCGAGAGAGCATACGCTGTGGGAGAGATTGCTCACGGCTGAACTGATGCTAGACAGAGTGCATATCTTCATCCTGAGCAGCACAGAGAAGCGAGATTACATCATCCCCAGCGCTGCCATTAAACAAAGAAAAGTTTGTCCAAGCATCCAAGCGAGCTGGACCTGGCTTCCCAGACTGCAATGCTGTGGGAATGACATCATACACTATATCCAGTTGCTAAGGGGAAATTTAGCTTTTGTTTTTTTGGGGTTTTTTGGAAAGCAGATATGAAGGCTGCAAAGGTGGTGTTTTGTGTGAGTGTGTGTACAGGCCAAGACTGGTCTAAACAAGAGCTTTTTAAATACGTTGGAAATGTCTCTCGGGATTGAATATAGACTTTTGATCTTAACCTTAGACAAAGAACAGGATCAGTAGTGTTGTTCTGGAAAAGTCCACAGTCACATGAAAAAATAAGTACATTCTATGAAAAGGGTTAATTTTTTTTCAACATGTCTGAACAAGGGCACAGTGGTTAAGGTGCTGGCTTACTGATCTGAAGGCCGGGGGTTCAAGCCCCACTATCACCGAGTTGTCAATGTTGCCCCCAGTGCAGCTAACTGGGTTATCAAAGGCCAGCCATGTCTGTCAACCATTGCTGTCGTTCGTAAAGAGTAGGCCACTGGATTGCCGTCACTGTGTTTTGCCCTGCGATGGCCTGGTGAAGAGGGTGTACTCTGCAGTCGACCAGAGTTGGCTGAGATGGGCCTCCCCACGACCCTATTTAGGATTAAGCTGTTCAGAAAATGAATGAATGATACCTGAACAAGCCAACATTTCACTCTCTTTGAAACTCTTGCCTATTGATAAATGTGATTGACTACAGTGGTGGATCAGTGGTAGGCTCTGGGTTACTGATCAGAGAATCGAGGGTTCAAGCCCCAGTACCACCAAGTTGCGTGAATGTGAGTGTGAATGGTTGTGTGGGTTGGCCCTGTGATGGTTTGGCAAACTGTTCAGGGTGTACCCTCAGGTAGGCCCCAGCCTCCGAGTGACTCCAGTAGGATTAAGTGGGGTGTCAGACGAGGGAATGTTTAAGTGAGTGAGTTACACTAAACTTCACAACCCTCAAGAGCCATCTACTATAGGTTTACGTTGGTCTGTTCATCAGTGGTGCCTTGTTCTACTCCTTTTCCTGGTGAACTTTCCCTTAAGAGTATTATTAACTGAATTCGGAGCGCTGAAGTGGAAAATGTGGAGCTTGGATACTTGGTACTCTTGTCCTCTGAATCCTCTTGATTTGTCAGCTGGGTGTGATAACTCATCACCTTTCGACTTGTGACCTCGACCCAGACTCTACGATCACAATAAATCTCCTACGCAGTCAGCGCAATCGCCGTCTCCCTCTTGAGAAAGATTAGTGGATACAGATCAGTGGAGAACTTGGAGCAAAAGAGCACTGAAGGTTTCTCAGGGGAATACTCCACTGAAAATTTAGGGAATATTCTGAAGAAAGGCAAATAACTAGCAGGTCAGATTGAGATTCTTAAGGCACAGCGTTGTAGTTTGGTGTGTTTTTTTGCTTGGTGTAATGATCCTAGTTCTTCTTGTAAGGAGTCTGGAAATTAGCTGATGAGTAAAATCCGGAGACACTCTAAAGTTATGCTGTGAATTGAAACAGCCCTCCAGAACACTCGCTTACATTTTATAAATGACTGCTCTGAATACTAACAATAATACAATTACAATGTTTTTGTTTATTTGTCAATTCAAGAGAGAGAACTGAAAAAAAAGGATCATGCTGCCTTAGCAACACTTTATAGCTGTTATAATATAAGGGAATTATTTTCACAACACTAAGTGTAATTAGAAATGAATAAAAGTGCAACATGTTTGTTAATAAAATAGAAAATATTAGCACAATCAAATTGCCATGCTGTAAAAGGAATAAACATTTTTGTGCAATTTTTGTGGAAAAATATTACACATATCATGAATATTACAGAGATTTCAAGCATCTAATGGGGCATCACATCTAAATATGGCTATAAATTTGATGAGATTATAAAAAAACCCAGCAAAATTTCAATCACTCGGATTGCCTGGCTGAGATTCCCCGACTAGCTTGAAGCTGTCAATAGATGCAGCAGATGTTTCTTTATGATAATGAACAAAGTCTATCTTTCCAGCCTGCATAGTAATATTTCGTGCAACACCGCTGTTGCATCCACTTATCCGTTAGCTAAATCATATTGGACGCCGAACTCACACACGATAATTCATTTCCTTTATTAATTACAGTCGGGGGAAATTTTGTCTAGACAAAGATCTATAAAGTCAGAGCAGATTAGGGTCGATCATTTTAATTATGGAAATAAACAAGCAGCCATTATCTGTTCTGTTACTGGGTACCATGCTGCCCAGGCTGTGAGTAATGAAAAAAGCAGTGCTTTCTATAGAGCAAAAATAAATAAATAAACCGCACAAGGCTAGCGGTGAATAAAAAAAGAAAAAAAAAAGTTAAAAAAAAACACAAAAAGCTGCACTATGCCAATGAACAGCCTATCGAACCACAAGGGCCAACTTCCTCCTCAACAGCTGTACATGCTGACTTGGACACTTTACTCATTCCCTGCTTTTCATACTTTGCTGCTCCATAAAGGCAGAGCTCACCTGGGTGGGTAGATAAGTCCATAAATGAGCACAGTTTGTAGACAAACAAGTACTTTGGCAAATTCTGTGGGTCCTGGCATCTATAGAGCTGAAGGATAAACCACGGTACTGGGTGCTCTGTGAGCTCGGGATATTTCCAGGATGTGTAATTTTACAAAGGTTTTTATGCAGAGAGCTTTACCTCACTTTTGGTGAGCAAGCAGTGCTGAGACAGTTCCCTATTCAGGAAGGAAACTGAACACTTCAGCAGTGCCTTTGTTTTCCTGTCAGCATTGCAGCAATAGGAACAAATTCACATTGATTCACTGTTTTCTCCCCCCGCCATTTGGGGTGGTGGGGAAGGGGTGCTGATTGGTATACCTCAAGGATCTGTGCTTGGTCACTTGTTCTTCTTGTTCTTTACACCATTCATTCATTCATTTTCTAAATGGCTTAATCCTAATTAGGGTCGCGGGGAGGCTGGCGCCCATCTCAGCCGACTCTGGGCGAGGGCAGAGTACACCCTGGACAGCTCACCAGGCCATCACAGGGCACTTTACCACTATTTTGGAAGTAATTATACAGTTTTACATCATTTACTACTGCTACATGGCTGGAATCCTAAGGTCAAGGTTACGTCTCACTATGCACATTTTGAATTAAGCACCTAACCTAGCCTAACCTTAATCCAAGACCATCCCTACCCTTTAACTCTAACCCAACTCTGGCCCAAACCCTAGTAAACCTCAACACTTAAACTAAACATAGCTCAACCCAAAACCAAGACCAACCCTATTCCTAAAACCAAACCTAGGTCAACCCAAAACCTAGGTCAAACTGTACTCCAAAAACTAAACCTAGACCAACCACAGACCACGAATATTCATAAAACCAAACCTAGCTCAATCCCAGGCCAACCCTATTCGTAAAACCAAGAATAGGCCAATACCAAACCCTATTCCTTGCCTCACCCTAGATTTTGGCTAACCCATCATCATTGTCATCAACATCATGTTCCCTCATTATGTTCCATCCTCATGTTCCCTTTATCATGTTCCCTTTAGGGTGCTTCTGTCTTGGTAGGAAAAATACTATCAAGCAGTTGCAAGAAGCCTGATTTGTCCATCAATGAAAAATTGTATCTGTTGTGCAACCCAAAGCCAACTCTAACTCTTGTCCAATCCTAAGCAAAGGCAAAGCTGATCCCAACCCAACCCAAACCTAGGGCCACGATTTTCAACTCAAAATCTTCATCATCCTGATCCAGTTCCTTGATTCAATAAATCACCTTTATGCTCAGTTTGTCTTTGCTATGACTACCATGGAGTCCAATTATTAATCTACACTACAGTGCATGGCCAAAAGTATGCTGACACCTGCCCTTTACACCCATAGATGAGCTTTCCCCAAACTATTGCCATAAATATGGGCGTATTGGTCACGTGCCCAGATACTTTGGCCATATTATTTCTATTGAAATGTGAAGAGCCATGACTGAAAAAACATTAGGGTCAAAACAATAAAGACGGGACCACGATATTGAAGTTCTCATGGATGAACATTTCCTGTGTGGGATGTGTCTCAGCAGGGCTGCACTGTCTTAGCTAGCTTTATTCGGCAGCTATGGGAGTTACAGTAGAGTGTAAAATTAAGTCATAACCAGCCAAAGATTATGAACGGAAAGCCAGATGGTTTCCTTACTCCTTACTGACACATACTCTCAGGTTACTACATTCTCCCCAAAGCGTGGGAAGACTGAATTAGGGGGAAATTTACAATGTCTATTGAATGACAAAAAGCTACCAAATGCAAATATATGGTTAGAGTATCATTTGCAGCTTCTATATATATTTTAAGGTTCAAAGAACTAGCACTAGAGTAGAAAGGACGCTAATCTCTTTTAATCATGGCATTAGCAGCAGCTGCTGTTGGGACAGTGTGTGCCAACGGATTAAACGCTGAAACTTGCCTCAAAATTTCCCAGCATATGTTGAAGGTTATAGATATGGCTGTGTTACGTCTGTTCAGTCATACCAAATTTCTCATAAAAGATGTCCAATTCAGTCCAAGGAAGCCCGAGTAGGTCTGTTCTCTTTTAAAAACTCCCGTAAGTAGATTCAGAGTGGACTTCATTATACTTCCATCAAAGCACTTAATGCAAATGAATTCGGCAAGTCTGCTAGTTCATCACTAATGGCGTTCCTCATCATCCCCTATCCTGGCCGCATGCTAATAACCTAGTGGCGCATTTTCTCCTCACAGGCCTTCGTCGCTTCTCTTGTAATAATGCAACTGCATCGCTTGCCTTTGTTTCCTATAGGATCCACCTATATGGGCTGACACTGGCATGGAGTTGCTTGCATGGGATTGAGCTGACTTACTGTGACAGCCGTGTTGCAGCTGTTTACTAAGCAAGTCTGTATTCACGGCCTGCATTATTTGAACTACATGCACTGCAGCTCTGAATGGTGTAGGATAGATTAGGAGTTTGTTATGCTTGCACATAAGATCCATGAACAGCAGCCTTGTAAAACCTGTCACTCAAAGTACTTTAAAGCCTTGAAAAGCTGAACATATCACTGTGGGCTACTTTTACGTCTCTGCTAATAAACTCCAGTGCTAACCCAGTGTTTATAGTGCTGCAGATTTAATCCCAGATGGGTAAATTCCGATATAAAAGAAGGACAACTGGTGAAAGTTTGTTGAGTGAACATTAAAGTCGGCTCTTGCTATGTTCTCTGAGGTCCAGTAGCCGTAGGAACAAGGTTTCTGAGCTACCAGAGGTAAGTCTCTGAGGAACTGCTCCAGAAAGAGCTTCTTATGGAGGATGCAACAAAGAAAGGTCAAAGATGAGAGAAAGAGGAAAAAATGCAGAACAAGAGCACAGAGACTAAATGAATGCTCGAGGAAGACAAAAACAGAAGGAAATAGGTGGTGAGAGATGGAAGAAGGAGGAAAACAAAGGAGTGGAAATACCAATTTGCCCACAGAAATTACTTGAGAAAAGTTCAGCTCGGAAAAGAAAAGAGGATACGATCTATGCCAGAGAACATCATTTCACGCTACTGCCAGCGCCGGGCTCCATTACTCAGCGCCAGTGAGAGGGAGACAGAGAAAAATAGGGGTGGAGAGACCGAAAAAAAAGTGCTCTTGCTTTGTTTTACGTTATTATCCATTGAGGAAATGACCTTGTTCATGCTCATTACCATCCCGTTCCACCCTTCTAAATGGAACGATCTGGAGAGCCAACAGATTCGGCCAAGTGGGAGCATTTATGAATAAGACATGACCTCCTTCCCACGGAATAGACAAACCACTTCAGTTTCACACCGGACATGGACAAGATAGGGATTGTCTTTATGCTTTGGTAGGATTTTGAGTTCCTTTTGTAAAAATAAATCGATGACATCATCCATGATGCTTAATACATACAAATAATAAGCATTATTCTACATAATCGGCGCATGTCCGAGCCATAAATGGACCCTGGGGTGTAGCTCTCAGATGTATATATCCTGTTACATGCACATATATTTGTTCGAGGAATAAATTATATTGATTTGAGCAAATTGTGAGTGGAGATTGTTGTAGAATTGTCATGACGGACAATTTTTTTCCTCATTTATTTTTAAAATTTAAACAAATTTATGGAATGTCACCAAAAGTTTTTCAGAGCATTCACATGTTGCAGGCTACTCACACACACACACACACACACACACACACACACACACACACACACACACACACACACACACAGCCACTTCTTTGCTAACGAACCCCATTTCTGGTGTAACGGTGCCACATAACTTCCAGTTATGATTGCAAATCATAAAATACCTGACAAAATCCATCCAATTTGGTTATGGTTGGCTGTCACGAGCTACAGCTGGGTGCAGAATGAAGAGTGAAAGTGACGACCGTCTCAAGCATGTTCCTGCTGTCTCATATCTCAGGGCAAAATTAATATTGGTTTTTGTCTAATTATGCATGTGCAGCTAGTTTATTGCCTACTGGCTAGATATTGGGTAATTAGTACTCTGTTCTCTGCTTTCATTCAAATAAAATGTGATTAAATATCAGTTTAGAGCCTTCCAGTGGTTGGTAATTTACCGAGATGGTGCATGTGTGTGTCTGTGTGTGTGTAAGTGTTTCAGGAGCAGATCTACCATCTTGGTGTATTACCAACAGACTTCATCATGGAATATCATGCACGGCAAATTAAGTCACTCATCGTCAGCTTTAATTCATGCACACCCTCCATTATATTAAATAAGCTGCATAGGAATATTACTGAATTTTTACATAGATATTGCTTTATTTCAAATGTGCTGAAAAACCGAGCCGGACCTATCATCCTCATCCATACACTTATACACATGCGGATCTGCAGCGTACACCTGATACCTGACAACAAATCGTGGTTGTTCCGTATGATAAATGTGTTTGTGTCACTTCAGTGTCTTTAATCCCTTTGTCGCTCTGTTCTCTACTGACGTGAGCGGCACATTCAGTACTAACTCATTCACCGAGTAATTTTTCAGTCCTCCGGTGCTGTAGAAAGGACTTTCTCTTTTATATTCCCGCTCTCTTTCTCCATCTCTCACCTCTTGTACTTTATCTTTCTGTCTTCAATCTTTATCTCCTTGTCTCCCTCTAGTCCGGAATGCAGCGCTTTCATTTCAACTCCTATTCTTCCCTTTTCCACAAGTACAATACGAGTACTCCAGAGACAGTTGATGCTAGGAGACCACAACGTCAGGTGTGACTCGAAAATTATGACAGCAGGAAAAAATAAATAAAAAATAAGAAGAACATGGCAGGATTTGAGCATCTTGACTACTCAAGCTGGCATGTTTTCCCACAAGCCCTTCACTGCACCGACTCCGAGACTGAATGAAAATCTTTCTACATATGCCACAAGACTAGATTACGAGTACAAAGGAAAGTCGTGAGGAAAAAAAGTAGCTGATAATGAGAATACTAATCATAAACTATCCACTATATCCTCGAGGCTCAAAATTTAGGAGAAGATAATACATTGGTAAGTTAAGTGTCACAGTCCCATATGTTTTCTAGAAAATACATCAGAACATAACAATAATAGCTACTATAACAATGACAAATTAAACTTTTTCAGACTTAATGAGAAACTATCTGTAAGGTGAACTTCCGGCAAGAAAATGTTTTAGATTTTTAATACTTTGCTTTACGGTTTTAAAATTTTCCAAATTGCCTCTAGGTGTGAGTGTGGCACTGAATGATTGCATGTCTGTACCCCGCCCTCACCCTTCGCGTGACCCTAATCATGATTAAGCGGCTTGAAATATGAATGAATGAATACTTATTACATATTTAATATACATTTTTTATGTAGTAGTTAAATGGTCAATAGTTTATTAGTTGTATAACTATTACAGTATGCCGCTACCCTCCATAAATATATATATACACAGTCTTGTGAAAAAATTAGGACACCCTGTGAAAGTCTGTGTATTTTTGTTAAAATGTTGGATATATAGATATTTAATCTCAATTTTAACAATACTTAATAATTTAAATTAAATAATATAACTAAGAAATTAAAACTGAAGAAAAGAGTTTTCAAGATCTTCTGTGAAATGTAATCCTACAAGATGCATATTATAAATGAGGAAAAAGTTAGGACACCCCCACATTCATCAGCACTTAAAATAGCTCAGCTCACGCACAGGTGTATCACATCAGGTGAACATGAATAGAAGATCATTACTCAGCATTTTGAATGAGGTTTGCCCTATTTAAACATCAG
>JBCNYH010000011.1:15604871-15616649 GCA_039654325.1 Tandanus tandanus | reverse complement strand
ACACACACACTCTCTCTCTCTCTCTCTCTCTCTCTCTCTCACACACACACACACACACACTCACACACACACTCTCCCTCTCTCTCACACACACACTCTCCCTCTCTCTCTCTCTAACACACACACACACTCTCTCTCTCCCACCATCTCACACAGACAAACTCTATCTCTAGATCTATCGCTCTCACACACAAACACACACACACACTCACACACAGTCTCTCTCTCTCTCTCTCTCTCTCTCTCACACACACAAACACACACACACATTCTCTCTGTGTGTCTCTCATTCTCTCTCCCACACGCACACACAAAATATCTATCTTTCTTTTTCCTACACACACACATTTTCTCTCTATCCCTCTCTTTCTCTGACACACAAACACACACGTGTACACTCAGTACAACCTTGTTATCTTTGGATCTTTCTGTACTTCAAAACATATTTGTCCCTGTGTGTAAATTTGTTCAATTCTCACAGGAGTCTTTCTTGATGTCAGACCGTAATCTGTACAACATCCACCCAGCGCTAAATTGCTAAGATCAAAGATCAGCGTTAAATCAGCACTCACTGCATTGTGGGTAGGAGCAAATCACTGCTTAAAAGCTTATAGACGTGACGAGAAGATGGAAAATGCTTTTTTTTTACCCACTAAGAGAGACAGATTTAATGTGGTGACAAAACAATGCAGAGAAGAAGTGTTTTATGGTGTGTAGGATTTTTTTTTACTCTGTGTGTGTGTGTGTGTGTGTGTGTGAGAAGATTGTCCCTCCAATCCTTAATCCTTCTGGCTGGGGTGACTTTAATCTACCTGCAGTAATACGCAGGCTAGCGGCGTTAATCCGCGTCTAAGCCTGCGCCCACCTCGAAATGAAAAGTGTAAATCCTGAAAAAGGCTGCTGATGTTGATGAGTACACAATAATTAAAACACACAGAGAAAGATAGCCACCAGCACTTTTGAGTCACTCGTCATCAATCACGGTTGCTCTCACTTGTTCTGTATCTGAACTCCTTCAATCATGTCGCTCTAGCCGAGAGACTAATGCAAAGCATTATGGGAGATTACCCAGTCCTTATTTCATCTGCTTCTACAGTAGTCCGGAGAATCACTTGCTTTTTTTTCCCCCGTACAAAGAATCTCTGGATCCTATTAGCGGAAGTGACTTTGCCCTGCAGAGATTTAAACTTGTCCGCCTACTTACTCCAACATCTGAGTAAGATTAGGGCTGTTCGCTGACTCACAGTGTGTGTTTTTCTAATTAGGTTCTCGCTTTAAACTGCCGGACTCTGACTGTACACAGTGTTTATTATACTGCAGCTTTATTATATGATGCATCCATGCAGATGCTCACAGGAAACAACCAGGAGGGGCCGAGTGGATAAAGTGTTTCAGTGTATGAAGCAGATTTCATGTTACAAAGATTCTTCCAAAGACAAATTTCATGCACACTTACTGTTAAAACCACCCATGGCCTCTGTTCTGGAATGAATCTTTATGACTATAGGATCTTATTAGCATTTACTTTTTTTGGAATTTTAGCTTTTCAGTACAATATACAAATATCAAATGCTAGACCAGGTAAGCTAGCTATATAAATTTTTATACAGCTATATACTTCATTACTGCAAATCAGTAAAGTAAGGTTGAGTTCTGTGGTTTAAAATTGACTTCGTTTTACAGAAAATTTGAATGAATAAATATTCAGTTGATTATTCATATTATTATTCCCTTATGACTTGCATATCTTGACTCGGGATTTGACTTGAGATTTCATTTGAGACTTGGCTGTCTTGACTTAGGACTTGGCTGTCCTGATTTGACTTCGGAATTTCCTGTCTTGTTTTGGCTTGACTTGGGACTTGCCTGTTTTGTCTTGGCTTGAAATTGGACTTGCCTGTCTTGTTTTGGCTTGACTTGGGACTTGCCTGTCTTGTCTTGACTTGGGACTTGCCTGTCTTGTCTTGTCTTAAATTGGGACTTGCCTGTCCAGAGTTGATTTTGGACTTGCCTGTATTTTCTCGGCTTGAACTGGGACTCACCTGTCTTCTCTTGTCTTGACTTAGGACTTGCCTGTCCTTGTCTTGCTTGACTTGGGACATGCTTGTCTTGATTTGAACGCCAAGACATAAGATGTGACTTGACAACTGAATGTCAAGTCTTGAGACTTACTTGGAGATGTAGAATAATGATTGGGTCCTACTTCTGCCTATTATAATGTTATCATTACTATGAATTACATTTACACTAAATAATAGTAAATTACAAAGAGAAAAAACCAGAGTAAAATCAAGAGGGCAGTGGGGGGAATGAGTGTTTATAGCTGCTATAATTTAAGTAATAGGATACTTTAGGACATGCTGTTATTGGAAAATAATCAACTTTTAAGTGTCAAAAATACATATACTTTTTTTTTAGGTTAAAATATTCTATCCTGTCTGAATTTCTTTAGCCTCATCCTTTAGCCCTTGTCTAGTCTTTCGTGTATTCTATCAACAAAGCTTCTTCATGCCCTTTCTTCCTCTCTTCCCTCAGATTCAATTTCATCTGCATGAAAGCGCTTACTTCCTGTGTGACGAAAGGAGGACTATAATTAATCTGAACGCTGCAGAACTCGGCAGCCTGACACGCCTCAAAGTGGGACGAGAGCTGTGAAAGAGCATTTTAAAGACACCTCTGTTGATGGAGAACACAGGCCACACCCACTGTCGCTCACTGTTATATGGTGATGGTCTACAGAGGAAAAGAAACGCTCATTTAACACTCTTGACGCTGAAGACTGACCCCCAACAGGAAGCGCTAATTGCTTATTCAACAAGAAAGCGTCGGACTCGTCACACTTGCACGGTGCTCGCCTTCACCCAAACGCTTCATTGTAATTTGCGCAGGCTGGAAGACGCAGCACGGTCCTGAATGACTCTTAATTAGCCCACGAGGCAATTAGCATCATTTCACTCATGAGCTTTAAATCAGAAAGCGTCAACGTCATCAATATTCTAGTCGCCTGTCACGTCTATTCCCAACCACTCTTTATCTTTCTCCTTTCTCTTCTTTTTGCTTTTCCTCTTTGTTTCTTCTTGTTTTAGTTCTTCTTTGCTTTTATCTCATCCCTCCCTTACTTCCCATTTTATCTTACTTGTCTTTTTTCTCTCATTTCATCAACGCATCCTTTTCTTCTTTCCATTTTTTTCTTTTTTTTTGTATTACTTAAACATCTATTCATCTGTTCTCTTTTTAATTTATTTAGTTCTTTTCCCTGTTACTTCTTCAGGGCGGCACGGTGGCGTAGTGGCTGGCATGTTTGCCTCATAGCATGAAGATCCTGGGTTCGAGTCCCGGGCATTTCTGTGTTGAAGCATTTTCTCCCCGTCTTTGCGTGGGTTTCCTCCAGGTACTCTGGTTTCCACCAACAGTCCAAAGACATGCACAGTAGGCTAACTGGCTGTTCCAATCTGCCCCGGGTGTGAGTGTGAATGCTTGTGTGAGTGTGTTGGCCCTGTGATGGTCTGGTGAGCTGATGAAGATGTGCCCCGCATTCACCCAGTGTCGGCTATTATAGCCTCCACCCTCCCCGCAACACTAGTGGGAGTAAGCAGTTCGGCACATGAGTGATGAGTGAGTGTTACTTCCTCACTTCTCATTTTTCCTTTTATTCTCTCTTCTTCTCTACACCGGTAATCTCTTCTCTTCTCTTCTTGTCTTCTCGCTTGGTCTCTTTTCTTATCTATTTTTTCTCTTGCTCATTCGTTTTTAATCACTTCTCATTTGTTTCAGTCTTTTCTCTAGTCTCCTCTTGTCTGTTTTCTTATCTCCCTTTTTATGTCTTTATTCTGAAATGTTTTCTTTGAATTTATAGTCTATTTTCTTCTTTTTAAATTTCTTCTATTTTTCCCTCCTCTTTTCATGCTTCTTCTCTGGCATGGGTCATTATTTTTTTGTGGTTTTTACTCTTCCCTGTCTTGTTGTCACTTCTTTCACATTTTCACCTCTCCTTTTGTCCCTTTCATCACTTTGTCCTTAATTTATTATCAGTTACTACAGTTTCATTTCTCCACTTGTCTCTTTTGTCCCTTCTCTTCTTTTCTTTTTTGTCTTGGATTTTTTTTGTCTTTAATTATTATCATTATTATTATTATTATTATTATTATTATTATAGTCTCTGGTTGATACACACTAGCCATGTACCTTAATAATGCATATATTATGTAAAATAGTATTAATAAACTACCTATACCATAATAATGTATTAATAACAAACCTATAATGTGATAACAAATTAATAACACACCGACAATCTAATAACGCATTAGTATTGCACCTACATAGCAATAATGCATTAGTATTGCACCTAATAACATATGTAATAACACATTAATACCACAAGTATATGGTGATAATGGCTTAATAATAGAGAGAAGACAGGTGGGGCTAATGTAAAAGGCCTGACAGTCCATGTGAGAAAAAACAACAGACATAGAAGAGAAAGATGCTGATGTGCTTCAAACAACTCTTTAGAAGTGCTGCATGGAGAAACGAGACACACAGGTCTCTCTCTCTCTCTCTCTCTCTCTCTCTCTTTCTCCACCTCTTTGGGCATCAAACAGAATATACAATCAAGTAACACACACACACACCTTAGTACACACACACTTTAGTACACACATTTTATCTTGTACACACACCTGCAATGTGCCTCATTCATACTGAAATGATACCTGCCTGAATAAGGGTGTGTTTTGCATAGTCCAATGCATATGGTAGAAAACATGGTGTTAATTACTGACTACAATTAAAAAAATACACATTTAAAATATATAATACGCATAAACGGCGTATTTTGGAATTTTGTAAATGGAAATGAGATACGTTGTTGGGAAATATATTTATGCGAGGTGGGATACTGTGTCCATGCAGCTGAATCTTATTTACTGGTTGTGCTAATGTCAGTAAAATGTGTTCATTAGATTGTGTGTGTGTGTGTGTGTGTGTGTGTGAGAGTGTGAGAGAGAGAGAGAGAGAGAGAGAGAGAGAGAGAGAGAGAGAGAGAGACAGTCTAGGATTTGTTGTCACTCTTTATGACAAATAGTTTCAGTAATGGCTACTCTGGCACTGTTGGGTTTGCTGATGCATATTTGTTTGTTTCCTTATTTGTTTATGAAAAAGGCAGAAGGAGGAGATAAGATACAACTAGAGCTCTCTCTCTCACAATTTTAATTATCTGATAGCATACACAGAGCCAACTGAATATAAACATGCACATGCACACACACACACACACACACACACACACACACACACACACACACACACACACAAACACACACACAAATAAACAATAACTACTGTGCTTTCTGGACTGTCTGGTGCCCTAATGAAGGCCTGGTGCTGAACCTGTCAGAGTTTTTAAAGTGTAATATGAGCATGTCACAATAATACAGCCATTTGCTTGGTTTTTGATGTGAACTTTGCACACTCTGAGTAGCAGAGGAACACACATGTAGTAATAACACACTTAGAACACACTAATATAAGTAATAATGCATTAATATAATATCTAAACTGTAATATAAGACTTATACATTAATAATGCACATATACTGTAATACTGCATTAATAATGCACCTGTATTGTAATAATGCATTAATAAGATGCTTGTAATAACATTATTACTGCACTTATACGGCAATAATGCATTGATAACACACCTGTAATGTACTAACGTATCAATAATGCACCTATACTGTAATAGCACATGAATAACACACCTATAATGTAATAACCAATTAACATTTTGCACCTGTAATGGTATAAATGCATTAATAACACACCTATACCATATTGACACATAACACACTTAGACTGTAATGTATTAAAAACACATTCATGTACCCCTCACACACACACACACACACACACACACAATGTCCGAGTCCAGGTTTATGGTGTGAAGGTAGTGGTGTGTGAGTGAGTGACCTTTTCCAGAACATTAATTTAATGGAAGGAGAGAAAGCTGCCATGTGTGTGAGAAAGAGAATGAGGGGGGAAAAAAAGAGAGAGAGAGAGAGAAAGAGAGAGAGAGAGAGAGAGAGAGAGAGATTGGTTCTGGGTACTGTGACAACACGTAAAACTGCGTCAGTGTACACAACCGGCTTATAAGGTCACGCCTTCCATGGCTGGACTTGGGCAGTAGCATCAGATGCAAAGAGAACCAGACCAAGACGTGTGTGTGTGTGTGTGTGTGTGTGTGTGTGTGTTGGGTGGGGGGGCTGGGGGTGGTTGAGGGGGTAATGATGTTGATGATGATGATGATGATGTTGAGATGAATATCCCTCCTCCTCTTAGCAGCAGTACTATTAGTGGAAATTATTTGTTTAATTTCATTAGGAATGGTTCCTGAATGCGAGACAGAGTCGAGGTTTAAAGACTCTGCAAATGTTAATATGATAAACAGAATACGGCACATTGTGACTGAGTGTACGGTAATCACACTTATATTACCCTCTTGGCAAAGATCAGCGCACTGTCATTAAAAATGAAGATGGAGAGGGACAGACGAGGAGATGAATGGAGAAGTTTTGGCAAGGATGAGAATTAAACTGTCAGGCAGTATGAGTGTGTGTGTGAGACAGACAGCAAGAGAGAGAGGATATGTATGTGTGAGAGAGATAGACAATATGTATGTCTGTGTGAGAGAGAGACAGAGAGTGTGTGTGTGTGTGTGTGTGTGTGTGTGTGTGTGTGTGTGTGTGTGTGTGTGTGTGTGAGAGAGAGAGAGGATATGTGTGTGTGAGGGAGAGAGAAAGAGAGACAGACAATGTGTGTGTAAGAGAGAGAGAGAGAGAGAGAGAGAACGTGTGTGTGTGTGTGTGTGTGTGTGTGTGTGTGTGTGTGTTAAAATGCTTTATGTCGTTGTTGGCCATCTGGCTGTCATCCTGAGTAAAAGGCAGGTCAGGAGGTTAAACACCGATCTGTAACATCCACTATGTTTCACTGGGTTCAACTTCATGAATATTCCATGCCAGCATCTCTCTCTCTCTTTCTTTCTGTGTGTGTATATGTGTGTGTGTCAGCCTTGACTAGCCAAAGCATTCCTATTCTCAGAGGCGGACACCCTCACTCACAGCTCCAAACATGAGTAATGAATGTTTTCATTAGTTCTATCAACTCCCTCACTAGCATGCAGCATCTTCCTTCTCATCTGATGAACTTTCTTTCTTTCTGCATTCCATTCTGCTCATCCACCATTGGGTCTCCACTGTGCCTGACTTATGAAATGGCACAGATGACACTATGTAGGGTACACAGGGCAGCAACTTCAGGTAGCGTACCTGAAACGCACACTGCTAATTTTCTAGCACGAGACACGTGACTAACGTACACACTCCAGTACTAGATCCTGTACTCTAATGAAACGACAGACAGATTTACTGGATAAAAAAAGATGCTAAAGCAGGCGTCCTGGACTCCAGCAAGGGATCGAGAGGACATGGAGAGAGTCTTAATTAACATGAGAGGGTCTGCGGCTCGTTACGACTGTCCTTTATTAGTCTTCTTCTCATTAATGTTGCCTGTAATTAGCTGGGAATGAAATGGTGACTGAGCCGAGAGTGGGCCGGCTGTGATGAGGTCACCGCCGTGTGTGTGTGTGTGTGTGTGTGTGTGTGTCCCTGCACCATTTAATATAGCTTCATAACTATCCATCCATCCATCTAAAAATAAGCACTCTCTCCACAGGCTGCCTGTTGTTCACACGCTTTTCTCTTTCATTCCTTTTCGTTGACATTTCTCAAATTGGTTAGCGGTCAATGCTAAGTGCAGTTACACTGCAATTTAAGTCGCACGAAGCCTTTTCTTAGTGATTTACCACCACTTCTGAGAAAAATCTTGATATTCCTCATGGCTCCTGGTTGTTTTCACACTGAGTCCACTTTTACTTCTCCATGTTCTCGCCAATTCATAGCCCATTTTCTAGCTAGCCAGGGTGTTAGCAGCCATCCTGACTAGCAAGCCTAGAAACACAGTTGTGTTCATAGCCATGAACAGGAAGTGTCGGGAGTGTTGTGTGTTCTCTGTGTCGTTTCCATCTGAACACACACACATCGTAGCCTATTAATCATTCTGGCGGCGTCAAAATCTGTGACAAACTCCTCTGCTGTGAGAAACTGGCAACAAACTCCGTCTTCTTTCCGCCCTCTAGAACAGAGGGTGAGTCGAGAGAGTGAGAGAGTCGAAGACAGAGCGAGGCGTGATGAAGGATCGGCTTCCGTTTCATTCCTCTCCTTATTTTCTTCCTCTCCTCTTCCTGTCTGGTTTTTTTTTTGTTTCTTAGCCTACAGTCCTCATTGGAAAACTCCTACCATTTATCATAGAAGCATCGAGTGGGAGTTTTTGTCCTCCTCTCTCTCCCTCTCTCTCTGTGCCATTAAAGTGTCTTCACATCACCACCAGCACCAGATTGCATTCCTCCATCCATCATCGATTCCCTCTATTCTTTTATCTCTCCCGCTTTCCCTCTTTTACCCGAGTCGGATCTGCCATCAGCCGGCAGGAGAAAGTGCAGTGAGCCAAAAGAGCGATGGTACATGCAGGTAAAGATGTGTGCCCACAGAACACACACACACACACACACACACACACACACACAGACTTGCTGCAAGGAAAGTGTTTGGCAGATGGCGAGAGAGGAAGTGGCTATGCAACATGGTGCTATGCCCAACACATATGCACACACACACACACACACACACACAAGACATATTGCTGAACACACCTTGTTGATCCTGTGGATTGTGTACGCCCGAGGACAATTTTTTCCAAACATGATATCGAGCTAAATAGCCGCGTTATTTATTTGTTTGTTTGTTTGTGAACTGACACATGCTCGTATCAATTAATGAAAAGGAGACATTTTTTGGAGGACATGTCCAAGTCACATGACCTCCTGGGATGATCCTCCTTGCCATTATATCAAAAGGTCAAAAGCTCAATTAATTCACAATATATTACACCCACCTCCACTTTATTTTCTCCCCTAATCCGATTCCCACCCGTCAAGTGTTGCCTCCCTATCACATTCGACCACCAGCAACCAGGGAGGGACATAAGCATCCACGTGCCACCCTCCTCTTTACGAACTGCTGCGCATATGCATTTGGAGGCGGCATAACACACTCAGAGGGAAGGTGCTATCTGCCCCATGGATTGGCTGGTGATCACTGTGAGTGACAGGGAGCATATGCCATCCCTCCAGTGAGAGCTCAGCCAATTAGCTCTTATGGACTCCCGGTCGCAGAACTTGCGATCTCCAGGTTGATAGTCACGCACCTTGTCGACACGCCACTCAGGAGCCCCGGTCTTTACAATGTATCTTTCTATAACTGAATGTATATTGAAAATGCCCTCTCGTGTTCCTTTACCCATAATGAATCCAAGAACTCCCTCTCTCAGGGTTAGCTTTATGCCCTAAATGAAGGATGCTCTGTGTCATAATTACCAGCACCGGGGCTGTGTGGACGGTGAAATGTCAGTGGGGCGTGTGCGTGTGATTATTAATCCAAATTCATGCACGGAGTGGACAATTTCATTTACAGTGTGATCGATATTCCTGCATAATGGACAATCATGGCTCTGGGAGTCGGTATGAGTAGCAGTACAGGGTGTTTGACTGTAATCCCATTAGGGTCGCAGGAAGGCTGGCTCGGCAATCCATCGCAGGGCAACACACAAATAAGCACAGCCATTCACACTCACACTCACACTTGGTGCAGCCTCTGCTGTAAGGCGGGGCTTGTACCGGTCCGTTGTGGTGAAGAGGGAGCTGAGCCGGAAGTTAAAGCTCAATTGTGAAATTTATCAGTCGATTTACGTTCCTACCCTCACCTATGGTCACGAGCTTTGGGTAGTGACCGAAAGGACAAGATCGTGGATACAGGCCGCTGAAATGAGCTTCCTTCGCAGGGTGGTGGGGCTCTCCCTCAGAGATAGGGTGAGAAGCTCAGCCATCCGGGAGGATCTCGGAATAGAACCGCTGCTCCTCCACGTTGAGAGGAGCCAGTTGAGGTGGCTCGGGCATCTAATGAGAATGCCTTCCGAACGCCACCCTGGTGTGTTGTTTCGGGCATGTCCAACCGGGAAGAGACAACGAGGTCGACCCAGAACACGCTGGAGGGACTATGGTCTGGGAACGCCTCTTTGTCTCCCGGAAGAGCTGGTGGAAGTGGCTGGGGAGAGGGACGTCTCGACCTCACTGTTTAGGCTGCTGCCCCCGCGACCCCACCCCGGATTGAGCGGAAGAAGATGAGGATGAAGAAAACTCACTCACAACTAGGGGCAATCTGGAGAAGCCAGTTATCCTAATGTGCATGTCTTTGGACTGTAGGAGGAAACCAGAGAACCAGGATGAAACCAACACGGGAACATGCAATCTCCACACAGAAACTTGAACCCAGAACTTTCTTGCTACGAGGCGGATTACATAATGGTGACATCTTTTCCAACAAGCCACTAATGTTAACAACACCGTGGAGAATATTGTCCCCATTCCCAGAATTCAGTTCACTGTGCTTATTTTAAAAGCACATGGCTGCTAATATGGTGGCAAAACCTCTCCACTACAAAATGTATAATCAAGTCAAACGTCTTATAGTACTGCGGGTCCAGACCGTGTTCTACACGACTGCATCAATTTTCTTCCCAAAGCTGTGTCTCGGGATGTTTGCGATCCTAAACCGATGGCTGATGCGATTCCTCAACAGGACTTAATAACAATCCTGCATTCTCTCCCTTCCCGAATGCTCACGCTTGATTGGTCCATAAAGCTTGGCCAATTAAATCGAACCACATAATGAGAGGCACCAAATCAGCAAGTGTGAAATTACAGCCGCGAGAGGAGCGAAACACGTTTCTTTATCCGTCCTCCTCCTTCTTCTTCGACTTCTTTTTTCCTCTCGGATGCTGTTAACGAGAAGAAAGCAGGTGGGTTTAAAAGCTTATGGTAGCCAAAGGACTTGATTAGCCCGAATGACTCCGGCTCGTGCGATCTCTCTGTTCTACACAGAGTTAATTAGCTACATGGACTACCCCGCATGAATATTAATGAGCGGGCGTGCGGAATAGGATGCTCATTTGCATCGAGATGCTAGTGTCTCCCTCGAGAAGCTCATATAAGAGATTAAGAAGAGATTAGGAAAATGACGAGCGTTTACTACGGTTGTAAAGTTGCAAATGGTTAGCGTGTATCGCGCGGGATGGACTTTTCTTTTAATCTGTCACTCGTCTATAGGACACCATACTGATTATTTGAAAAACCCACATGCTAGTTCATAGTTATGCATGAGGAATGGGTAGTGTTGAATCCATTTACGACTTGACAGACAAAAAAGAAAGTCATCATTCCACAACCGCCTTCACGACTGGTGCATTAGCCGCGATCTGCTTAAGCATATGCTGCAGTGTTATTCCAAGCATGCATATGTGTGTTGTGTGCGTCATGTTTGTGCCAACCGTAAGCTGGCCAGGCCCTAAACATCTGGCACTGTGCTGTTCACTGATATCTTCTCTCTCTCTCTCTCTGTCTCTCTCTCTCTCTCATTATACCTCCGTCTCTCTCCTTTTTCAGCTTAACATGCTTTATTGGCACTGCACTTTAAAAGCAATGTTGCCAAAGCGATTACAGTCCATTTTGACTTGTGCGCTCTCTCTCTCTCTCTATCTCTCTCTCTCTCTCTCTCTCTCACACACACACACACACACACACACACACAAAATAACTCCACCCCC
>JBCNYH010000011.1:15540870-15551403 GCA_039654325.1 Tandanus tandanus | reverse complement strand
CAGGTTCGCCTTGTTAAAGTCCCCAGCCACGATGAAAGCAGCTTCCGGGTGTAGTGTTTCCTGCCGGTCGATAACCTCGTACAGCTCGTCCAGCGCCCGCGTGGTGTCGGCGTGGGGGGAATGTAAACAGCGGTACAGAACACTGCTGTAAACTCTCTGGGCAGATAGAAAGGTCTGCATACTCTTCTTATTCTAAAAAAATTCTAGTAATGCTAATCGCTAACTGCCTCCCCATGAGTATATCACCTGGGCCATTATAATGCCAGGACAGGAATGACGGATGGGCACGTGGCCGTGACTGCTGGCACAAGCCCAAGTCTGATATCTATATATACTTTGGTATGTATTCTTACGCAGCTTATCATGTCAACATGTGGTTATATCATTCAGATAATGTAACACAGCAAAGCCGGGTCTCAAGTGCTATCCATCTCCTCTTGTCCAAAACATGCTCATCTCTCTCTCTCTCTCTCTCTCTCTCTCTATCTCTCTCTCTCGATTAAGTTACAGTACCATTGGGTCTAACAGCCTATTAATCTCTCAAGTAAGATAATGTATGCGGTACTGAAAACAACATTAAGATGAAACATTAGAATACAAATGACGTGTCTTTGTGTGCATTTTGATGTAAGATAATAATTTATTGTCCGTTCAGGGAAATTTGTCTGGCTTGGCCAGCCCCATCAATCATTGAGCATGGACTCAACAACAAGAACAATAGCTGCAACAAACACAGCGACAAGAGCAGCACCAGCAACAACTACACAAACAACAAGCAACAACTACAATGGCAGCAGCAGCAAACACAACAAAAACAACAATACCAGTGGCAGCAGCACCAATAACAATAGCAACAACAACAAAAGCAGCCATAACATCGACAACAACACCAGAGATGTCATAAGTAACAACAAAAGCAAAAGCAGCAGCAGCACCAACATCAACAGCAACAACAGTGAAGTCAGAAGCAACAACATCAAAAGCAACAGTAGCAGCAATGCTGGCAGCAGCAGCAGCAACAACAACAACAACAAAAGCAGTAGTGACATCAACAACAACAATAACAACAACAGTGAAATCAGAAGCAACAACATCAAAAGCAATGGCAGCAGCAACAACAACAACAACAGTAGCAACATTATCAGCAGCAGCAGCAACAACAACATCAACAACAACAGTGAAGTCAGAAGCAACATCAAAAGCAACAACAGCAGCAGCATTAGCAGCTGCAGCAACAATAACATCATAACATAAAAATAATAACAACAATAACAACAACAGTGAAATCAGAAGCAAAAACATCAAAAGCAACAGCAGCAACAACAATAACAACAGCAACATTAGCAGCAGCAACATCAGCAACAACAACAACAAAAGCAGTAGTAACATCAACAAAAACGATAGTGAAATCAGCAGCAGCAACATCAAAAGCAACAGCAGCACCAACAACAAGAACAGCAACATTAGCAGCAGCAGCAACAACAGCCACATCAACAACAACAGTGAAGTCTGAAGCAACAACATCAAAAACAACAGCAGCACCACCAACAACAGTGAAGTAAGAAGCAACAACAAAGCAATAGCAGCAACAACAACAGCAACGGCATCGGGAGAAGCAACAACAACAATATCAACATTAGCAACAACAACAACATTAGGAGCAACAACAACATCAACAACAACAGCACTGTTAGAGTTAATAGGACAAAGACAAGCCGTTTCTGTAGATATTTCTACCAAAACTTTCCTACCCACACCAATATTATCAAACCATTTGGATCAGACTCTTATGGCCATTTTATTTTAGGTTCTACTTGCAGTAACAATAAATCCACACAACATATAATTTAGCCACCTGGGTGAAATTAAATTAGTGGCTAATAGTGCATACACAGAGTGTTTGATTGCTGTTGAGTACAGTCGACTCTACACAGCCTGATGAAATGAAAACGTAACACAATATACGCTACATAGATTTGCCGATCTATCGGATGGCTGCGTGTTGAAGGGCTTCTCAGTATGCAAACCACCTCTGTACACCTGTTCACCCTTTTGAGTGACAGTTGCCGTGGCGACAGCATCTGTCGTCGCGGAGACAGGGTGCAGCCAGCGGAACAGGAAGCTGTCGCTGAACTGGCAAGGAGACAGGAAACAGCGTGATGTCACACAGTGAGAAATTGCCCGCGAGGAGGAAAGGAGGAGTGGAATTGTAGGGATGGGGCATGGGGTGCGTTCAGGAGGGAAACTAAGAATCAGCGGGAGGGGAATAAAATAAAAGGAAAGAAAGAACCACGAGGTGAAAGGACTAACACGACTCATAAGTTCCAAACATCAGAACTGCAGGGATATCAGAGTGAGAAAAATGGGAAGGAAGAAAAGAAAAAAAAGCAGAGTTTTTTTTTACGTTCTGAGCAGAAAACCGGCGAAAACACAACGATGCAGTAAAAAAATAAAAAATAAATATCAAAGTAGCGTTACAGAAAAATGCTAACACGTGGAAAAACAAACTAGCCTAACTTATAAAAACATATTACGCAGCTTAGAAAGAATGTCAGTGTTCATGAAAGAACATCAGGTAAGGAGATTTGATCTGATATCACTGCGTGCACATATTCATAATATATACTGCCAGCCAAAAGTAGGCATAGCGGTTTGCACGTCTCCCTCACAGTAAGAAGGTCCCGGGTTCGACGAGGGCGTTTCTCTGTGGAGTTTGCATGTTCTCCCTGTGCTTGCATTGGGTTTCCTCCAGGTACTCCGGTTTCCTCCAAGAGTCCAAAAACATGCACATTAGGCCAACTAGCTGTTCCAAATTTCCTCCTAGGTGTGAGTGCAATTGTGAAAAGTTGTGTGTGATGGCCCTGTGATGGACTACTGAGCTGTTCATGGTGTACCCCGCCTTCGTCCAGAGTAGGCAGAGTAGTTTATATATATATATAAAATTTTATATCATAACTATATGAAAAGCTTAATGTTTCACCCAGAACTACTTTTCTTACCTAAAATTCAAAAACGGCGAAGCACTTCTTTTAATAGTAAAAACTATTTGCGAAAATCCATTTCATTCTGAATAAAGTTCAAGCATGAGCCTTTATTAAAACGCCTTGTAAAATACAATCTATAATTTCTCTAATCTGTCCGTTAGCACAAACTCCTGCAATTGTACAGCCATATGTTTGCTCCTGTGGCCTGATCATGAAAACTCTTCTTTTTTGTCGCTCTGAGATTTGTTCAGGCAGTGAGTTATTGTGTGCTTAGAGGATAAACTGATAGAAGTGCCACTGTATGAGTATAAAAAAAAAAGAGTGGAGGAATATAATGAAGGTCTGTCAGGGCGGTGTGTAGAGGCAGTGAATATGTGCTTGGCTGTTCTGCTTTATGCTGTTTATCTCCGATTCTTTGGAGCAAAAAGCCCAGTCAGAGTGAATTTGAGCCTATTCTTGAGCGTGACAATGAACCTGTCCTCCTTCTCTCTCTCTCTCTCTCTTTCTCTCATACACACATGCACACACACACACACACACACACACCCTCTCTCTCCATGCTCTTGGACACGCTTCTCTCCCTGCTCGGCCCTGACGCACGCGTTTACCCAGAGTTCTCTCCTCCGTGGCAGATTGATCAGCAGCATTGTGTCTCTCGCTCCATCCATTTTACACTTCACTGTCCATGAAAGACTGCTGCTACACTGATGTAGCGACGAGAGAGTGAGGGAGAGAGAGAGTGAGAGAGTGAAAGAGAAGCAAAAAGGGAGAGAGAGATTGAGTGAAAGAAACAGAGAGAGAGAGAGAAAATCTGTTGGTGGCATTTTTTTCCCGTAAGCCGTGACTGTTTCGCTCTGGTCTAGATGGCCATCTTTGTAGCTCTAAAGGGGTGTGTGGCTTTAGGTGAGGGGAGAAAATTGGGAAAGGATAGAGGATACTATTCACTATAAAGATGTAAACTACAAAGACATATGGACACAAACACACACACCTTTGTTTTACTATCCTTGTGAGAACCTTAACAAAATTATGACTTACCATACTATAAACAGGAACTTAAAATAAAGATAATCTTTTCTCTCTCTCTCTTTTTTGTTTTTAGTATCTTAAGGCTACAGAAAAATCATTTATTCATTCATTCATTCATTCATTTTCTATGCTTCTTCTTAATCCTAATTAGGGTCGCAGGGAGGCTGGAGCCCATCTAAGCCGACTCTGGCCAAGGGCGGGGTACACCCTGAACATCTCGCCAGACCATTGCGGGGCCAACACACATAAACCATTCACACTCATTCTCACACCTAGGGGCAATTTGGAACCTACCACCAATCAGCCTACTGTGCATGTTATAGACTAGCATTTTGGACATTCATTGCATATTTATGTGAGTTTTTAGCAATTGTATTTGGATTTAAAAAAAACATTATGACACAGCTCCTGTAAGCGAGTTAACTAGGTCAGTACAGGAAAATTCCAGACCTCAGCTTTTATGCTATACATCAAATGCTCGGCCTGGAATTTCTCAGTGGTGACCTGATGCTCAGTTAATATGTAGTATTTACTGCTGGACCAACAGATACGTAACTCTAAACCGTGACCCCTGTTACAAACTGTCATAGCCAGTTTATAAGACAGCTAGCATTGCTAACATCTATTTCATATTCGAGTCCAAATCCAGCTTGACCATACCGGTCTATTTTATAAGAAAAACAAAACAAGAAATAAGTGTTTGAAACAGTCAATATTTAATTTAAATGAATTAAAAATCCTGTCTAGTATCAGAATAAAGCTGAGATTTACAGCAAACCTAAAACATCGTTCCGAGCTAATGTAAGTGTTTTTAAATGGATGTATTAGAACACATATGGTGCACTTTGTTTTAATATAAACAGAGAATACGGTAACAGAATTACAGTAATTGAAGTTAATTAATCTTATATTATCAACTGACAACAGTAGCTCCTTCTTAAATGCTTAAGCACACAGTCAGTCTATCTTAGAGATGTTTCACCTCTAGCACACACATCTGAGGTGATGCGGAGCTGAACCAGGTACCAGGTATACATAAGGACTAACAGGCCAGGATTGGATTTAAGCTGAAATCTCCGGATTTCCTGCTGGCTGGTTGATTCAGTCAGCAGTGTCTACGGTCGCTTCACTATTTAGACCTGAACTGCAGTTGCAGAAACCCCGTCAAGCCCGCTAATTGGACACAGAGTTACAACTTTTATTGACTGGGTCTAATTACTGGCGTCGTTTTCATTTATGACTCTCTGCATCTGCACTCTGTTAGAGGCGAAAGTTCAGCAAAGTGGTATCTGCACATGCCAGTGTTTCGCTCTGCTCTAACACACCGACACGCCGGAAAGAACGCCGCAACACAAATAATTACTACCAATGCATGTAATAAGATTTCATGCACATTATTTCTAGTCATGGTGTTGTATTTTGTCTTGTATGTACAGTATGTATATGTATACCTGGATATTTAGGTATGCATACATGCTTCCATGTAAACCTGTATGTATTTCTGCATACGTGAGAAATACTGTACTTATGTCAACATGAATATGAAAATATTTTTTATTCCATCCGCATCCACTGGATATGAGCAACCGTGTGCTCTGATTGGCTAATTCACTAATATCACCTTATATACCATTAGTAGCTACATTAAGAGAGAAAAAAGAAATCCAAAGTGGTCACTACTCATGCTAAGCTATTTGCTAATGTTAGCTGGCTAGCTCTGTAGCTGATTCTATATTTACTGCACTAAAAAAAGTGACTATCAGCTTGCTGTAAGAAACAGCGCTTGTCCATCAGTCCTTGACATCACCTGATGCTGGTTACCAGGGGAGGGGGAATCATAACCAGTCTGCCAAAATCAGAACCATTTGTGCAAACCAACTCTTCCATTAAATATTTGATGGTAATAACATATATATGTTTACAGCATTTGGCAGATGCTCTTATCCAGAGCAACTTACAATTGGCATTTTTATACAGTAAGCAATTGAGGGTTAAGGGCCTTGCTCAAGAACGCAGCAGTGGTGGTACCGAGGATTGAACCCCAGACCTTTGGATCAGTAACCCATTGCCATAACCTCTGAGCCACCACTGCCCCTGGTGTATAAATACACCATGTGGGCTCTCAGTTCAAATCCTACGAGAGGCTTGTCAATTCATAGAATGGCTGAAATGCTGAAAATGACCAATCAGAATCAAGTATTCAACAAAGCTGTGAAGTATTATTAGTGAAAGGCAACCGCAGTCTTGAACTTTTGGGTATTGGGTCAAATATTTATTTTATTATAACATGTTTAGCGAGATGAAACATAACGCATCCACACATGTCTTAAATCTCTCTGGTTTGTTAGTTTTCAGTCAGCGTGACAGGAGAAGCTTTTACTTGAGGCCAGTGTTGCATAAGTGTATGTTACCAGCCTCTTGCAGGATTATATAAACGTTTTGGAGGTAAGGACTGTACTGAGGTCTGGTACAACACACACACACACACACACACACACACACACACACACACACACACACACACAGACACTCAGACTTTAACGTTGTATATAAAGGGCAGCTCCAGTCCAATCCAAACATTTGCACAAACTCATAAAGTCTCCTGTGAACGAGCGGGGAACCTTACACGTTACCAGAACAAACACAGCGCCGCTGGAGTTTGTCATGATGTGGATCATCATAACATTCTACATCCGGTTGTAAAGAAATATTACAAATAGTGTAATAATTTTTTTTTTTTGCTCCAGTGTACATGAGTACATGCAATTATGGAATGTTATAGCACATGCAATAACTTTTAGAATAAGTATTACATCCTCTCTCACGCGTGGCATGCACTATATTCTTCAGAAAACACCACTTAATCCATGACGCCATCATTCATAACCAACATTGGGTGTACACCCTGAACAGCTCGCCAACACAGGGTCACAACCATCCGCACTCACACTCACACCTAGGAGCAATGTGGAACAGCCAGTTCGCCTAATGCGCATGTCTTTAGACTGTTGGAGGAAAACAGAGTACCCAGAGGAAACCCACGCAGGCACGATGAGAACAAGCAAACTCCACACAGAAACGCCATCGCTGAGCCCGGGACTTGAACCCAGGACCTTCTTGCTGTGAAGCGGACATGCTAACCACTACACCACCGTGCCGCCGTCATATTTGTTTCTATTATGAGCTTGAAAGTACCTACGTGGTACCACACCTTCGCCCAGTGTCGGCTGAGATAGGTTCCAGCCTCTTGCGACCCGAGTTGGATTAAGCAGTTCAGCAAATGAGAGAGTGAGAGTGCCTGAAAGTATGTGCACCCTCTCAAAGTTTCGATACTTTTACATAAAGCCCTAAAAGTAGACAAAGAGAACAGAATTAAACAAAAGATAATGTTAGATATGAGTGTCCGAGTAAGCTGCAAAAGTATCTGTACCTCTATGATTGCAGCATTTGCCCTGTCACATTTACAGCAATTTAAAAAAGCAAGAACAAAACAAAACAAACAAAAAAACAATTTCATTTTCTTTCTTTAATATTTATTTCATAGCTGTTTACTCACAGACCAATCACATACACACATGCACAAGCCTACACCATCTCCTCCTGCTGTGTAAATGGCTCTCAGTGCCAGACCATGTATGTGTGTTCCCTGCGGCGATTTTAAATATCATAAACCCGGGTAATGAGGAATGACTGTATGGTAATTGCTATTCATGTCCTCTTGTCGTCTGGTTGACCAGAACTCACCCTAAGGCGCATGTGGACAGAGAGGAAGAGACAGCACAGCCGCTGAAGCGGTACATTAAATGTAAATAATGCTTTGAAATATTCTGAGACATGGGAAATTATTTTAGACTGATTTTTTTTTAATACTGCATAACTGATCGGCAGGTATTATAGTTGTGGAAGCCCAAGTGAAGGCACAGAGAGACAGTGAGAGAAAGAGTATCATTTTAGAGACCAGAGGGATGTGAGGTCAGTAGCTGGAGAGAAGTATAAGCAGGTGCAGAAGAAGACAGAGTGCCGGCGGAAAGTGTGCGAAGGGATGACAGGGGTGCGCTAACAGGACTTGATGTGACTAAAGCATCGGCTAATCCTGGAGCTAGGCTGAAAATCGGCTCTGGTGCTCATTTGCATACAGAGCACAGGAGACACGCCCATCACGATCATCTCCACACAACAACTTTATAGGTATATGTATCAGCTAACCAGCCATCAGATTAACACCACCTGGCTGGTTGGCAGCTAGACAGCGCCATACACATCAAGCCTCAACACACCCTTCTATCAGACTAGACGTACTAGCCTTCACTCCTCACATGCATCAGTGGGCCTTGGGCAGCCATGACACTCTTGTCAGTTCACAGTGTCCTTTCTTGGAACACCTTTGGCAGGTACTTATCACTGCATACCCCACAACACCTTCCATTTTGGAGATGAATAGTTCCAGTCGTTTAGCCATCACAATGCCCTCAGTCACTCAGATCCTTACACTTGCTCATTTTTCCTTCTTCCAACACATCAACTTCAAGCACTGACTGTTCACTTTCTGCCTAATACAGCCAACTCCTTGGCAGGAGCGACAGAAACAAAATAACTGTGTCAGTGGTTATAATGTTATCGCTGATCAACGTGGAACGGCAGGACCGAAAATTATTCGGTCGAGGGGATGTTATGACACCATCCGGGATGAAATAATTCTCCATATTCTACCAAAACCAAATTCTATAATAGTTTTATATTCATTCAAAATATTTTTTAAAGTAGACAGTCACGCTGCACTGTTACACATGTTACACACTGTTACAATGTGTGCGATGATCGTTAACCTCTCGGATGGCAACGAGGCAATAATTCAGCTTGTAGAAGAACACCAAGAATTATTTGATGGCGTTCCACCAATCAGAAATAATTCAGAATGAATAATAATGTTGATTATGCTGAGATAGTGAACCTATCAGAATCAAACACACTCACTCACACACACACCCTCTGCCAATTCAGTACTGTAATCAAACACACCCTAACATGCTTATGAGTCACATGACACACACACACAACACTGTGCACGTGTGAATCCTTTCCAGCTAAGCCTGGGCCTTCCAGAAGACAGGGATGACGTTATTCACCACAAAATGAAATCAAAATGCGCTTGGCTGATTCCACTGTCACTTCATAATGATGTGGGTGGATAATCGAGCGTGTTTGGTCTTCTGTCCAGCTCCTGAGGTCAGAGCAAATGAATGCACTGCCTTGGCTGTTGCTACCCATTACAACATCTGAGGCATGCATGTCATCTGTTTAGGAGGAAATGTGAATATCTCTTGCATCCGAATTTTCATGTATTGCTAAATTCTGGATTTTGTTTCTTTTTTTAAGTTATAAGATTGTTCAGTACTTTCATCATATTAATAAATGGACAGCTTAAAATATATCCTAGTACCTCTAATGTCACCTCAGAACATGTCATTCCTTTGTCCCTATAGACCCATGATGTCATCTAATGTTACATAACATGACCTAATGGCACATATAATGCCATCTGATGAGGTCTCATACCCCAAATGTCACACGACATGACTTTATGCTACCTAATGTCATCTAATGATGCCTGTCACTACAATATCCTAATGCCCCTAATGTCACGTCACAGGACCTAACGGCACATATGATGTCATCTAATGATGTATATGTCCCTACAGTTTCCTACCCCTAATGTCACATGACATGACTTAACGCTACCTAATGTCATCTAAAGATGTCTATGTCACCATAATCTCCTGATACCCCTAATGTCAAATCACATTAACTAATGGCATATATGATATCAGCTAAGATATGTCCTTACGGTCTTCTTATACTCCTAATATCATTTAATGATGTCTCTATAATCTCCTAATAAAACTAATGTCACATATTATAACCTAATGCTACCCAAAGTTATTTAATCATGCCTATGTCCCTATGATCTCCTGACATGGCATGAGCTACAAAAGCAAAGGTCCTTATAATCTCCTAAGCTCCTGACTCCACCTAATGTCACATGACCTAACAACACCCTATAGCCCTAATATTTCCTTAGTTACGCTTGTGTCATCTGATACCACCTCATATCCCACCCTATGTCTGAATTAATAAAGTGGCTGAAATATCCCTCTGGAAATATTAAGGCCTACAAAAGGAATAGGTATTGTGATTCCTGAATAGACGGCTTAACGGAACAGTATTAGTGTTAGCTCTGCTAGGACACACACACACACACACACACACACACACACACACACACACACACACACACACACACACACTTTAGCATGGAACAAGTACAAATGAGGTCACTCATAAGTACAGTACAAAGTGAATATGAATCAGATGTCTAAAAGCACTGAGCTGGAATACTACACATAGAATCATGTGGACATGCCTATGATTACACACACACACAAACACACACACACACACACACACACACAAACACACACACACACACACACACACACACACACACACACACACACACACA
>JBCNYH010000011.1:15488852-15522702 GCA_039654325.1 Tandanus tandanus | reverse complement strand
AACTTATTCCATGTGCCGCCTGTCATTCTGTCTCCACGTCTTCTGCCACCGTAGCTGGAATTGCCCCTTTGGTGCACATACTTCCACAGAAAATGGGCACGATTTCACAGAAGACAAGCCGGGTGAGTCAGCTGACACCTGAGACATGTGGTGAATAAACAAATAGATGGTAATGAGATGTTCCCCTTGTTTGTGCACACAAGGCCAGAGGTGCACATACCAGGGTGTTCCTGATGTCTTAATTAGCATTTGATATCTAAAACACGAACTCGCTCACTCATTTGCCAAACCACTTAAATCCTATCGCATCGCGGGTGGGCCAACACTGGGCGAAGGCAGGGTACAGCCTGAAAAGCTCGCCAGACCATCATAGGGTCAACACACATACATACATAACCATTCACACTCACGGGCAATTTGAAACAGCCAGTAAGCCTAATGTGCATGTCTTTGGACTGTGGGAGGAAACTGGAGTACCCAGAAGAAACCCATGCACGGGGAGAACATGCAAACTCCGCACAGAAACGCACGAGCCCGGAACTCTAACTCTCGACCTTACTGCTGTAAGACAATTGTGCTAACCATGTGCTAACCACTACCGCCACCATGCCGCCCTGTATCTAAAACACAGAGCAAATAATGTGAACATATGAACTTAAGAGTTTTAAAACTATAAACGATTTCCGTAACCCCACAGGGCTAGCTTTAACATGGAGTGGTGTAATATAATTATTTATAGAGTATCTCTGAGAGTTTTGTCTACAGAAAGATATATCTCATGTAAATATACATGTCGGGCAGTAAATTCATACATTTTGGTTCCATGGATTAACATAAACTTTATTTATACAGTGGGTATAGAAAATAACACCCACCCCCGCCCCAATATAAATATTTTGTTTCTTTGCAGCCTGAAATGAAGACAAACTTCTTTTAGCTGTATTTATTCAATGCAACTTATATAAATCCGAGTAAATCATTGAGATGGTTAAAGAATCACCCTGCTTCTAAAAATCTGTATTTGTTAAATTAATGCAGGTGAAACTATTCACCTTCTTCATTGCCCATCAAGTGGCTTCTACATGTGATCAACTGTAATAATTGTACATAGTACTTTTCCTCGAGCTTGAAAATGCAACTGAAAGCAATCAACTATGGGTAGCAAGGCACTGTCAAAAGATCTCAGGGATAAAGTTGTGGACAGTGTGTGTGTGTGTGTGTGTGTGTGTGTGTGTGTGTGTGTGTGTGTGTATCTGAAGCTGCAAAGCAACAAAATGTGAATATTTTGAAAGGGAGGGTAGTTATTTTCTGTACCCGCTGAAGTGTATGCTTCATTTTGTAGCCGGTGTGCGTGAGCGTGTTTGCGTGTGTGTGAAGATGTCAGCTGCCAAAATCATTTTCTTTCATCTGATACTTTAATGCCTCATAAACTCTTTCATAATCTCTCTCCCTCTCATGACCTTCAAAAGCAAAGCACTGCACAACTACAACAGACATCACTTCCAGAGCAGTCAATCCCAAAATGTGCATATGTCAAGATACTTATTATTACTATTATTTGCAAAAAATGAATGCTGTAAAATACAAACAGGAAAACCAAAGCGAGAGGGATGAGTGACACTGAGATAGAAATGCAGAAAACAAAACAAAGTACTGAATAAATCAAATCAACCCCAAAATGGTGAGCTGCCATGGTGGAATTTTCCTGCAAATAATTAGCACAAGGATGGCGTCAATAGGAGCGTGAGAGTTAAAGAAATCAAGTGTTATAGAACAGCTGAGACCGAAGCAAAAGGAGCAGATCGAAAACATATGCTCTGTATGCGGAAGAATGACTTCAATACTCCTCAGCACGCGACAATTATGCTATTTCCGAACACACAGACAGTGCGGCTTCTCTCTACAATTTTTCGAGCAGACGTTTGGACACTATTCATAAAGATGAACAGATTTTGCTTGCACAGTCTGATAGTGAAGGTGTGGATGGTCTGTGCTTTGGATCTTGATTATTTACTGCTACGTTAATGGAATATCCGTGTATTTGTGTAGACAATACACAGACCTAGGCTCTAATACTCCATTCTATACACTCTCTTAGGAAAGAATCAAGGAGTCGAGTAAGCTAAAACACCGTGAACATTAATACTACTGAACGTGACAGTCGTACAACTTAGGAACAACTGTATCAATATTCAAAAGTCTTTGTAATGCATTAAAAACTAATTAGCAATTTGTCATTTCTGATTGGGACTTTTTCCTACATTACAACACAGCACAGTTTCCTCCACAGCAACATTCCTCATTAATCATCATTAACTTCTGTCGTAGTTGGAGAATGATACATTGTAGAGTACCGTATAACGGTGGTATTTAATAAATGATATGAGTGTTTAATGAAGAACATGGGTGCGGATGCTTTTGATGGGGTTGGGGAATCGTTGGCATTTGATATAGAATACCAGTGTTTGATGGGTAATGAAGGTGTTTGATGGATAATGTAGGTGTTAAATGGTTAATGAAAGTGTTTGATGGATAATGTAGGTGTTTAATGGGTAATGAAGGTGTTTAATGGGTAATGTAGGTGTTTCATGGGTAATGAAAGTGTTTGATGGATAATGTAGGTGTTTAATGGGTAATGAAGGTGTTTCATGGGTAATGTAGGTGTTTCATGGGTAATGTAGGTGTTTAATGGGTAATGTAGGTGTTTGATGGATAATGTAGGTGTTTAATGGGTAATGTAGGTGTTTAATGGGTAATGAAGATGTTTGATGGATAATGTGGATGTTTAATGGGTAATGTAGGTGTTTAATGGGTAATGAAGGTGTTTGATGGGTAATGTAGGTGTTTAATGAGTACTGAAGGTGTTTAATGGGTAATGTAGGTGTCTAATGGGTAATGTGGATGTTTAATGGGTAATGAAGGTGTTTGATGGGTAATGTAGGTGTTTAATGAGTACTGAAGGTGTCTAATGGGTAATGCAGGTGTTTAATGGGTAATGTGGATGTTTAATGGGCAATGTAGGTGCTTAATGAGTAATGCAGGTGTTTATTCGGTAATGTAGGTGTTTACTGGGTAATGAAGGTGATTAATGGGTAATGTAGATGTTTATTGGGTAATGTAGGTGATTAATGGGTAATGTAGATGTTTATTGGGTAATGTAGGTGTTTAATGGGTAATGAAGGTGTTTAATTGGTAATACAGGTGTTTATTGGGTAATGTAGGTGTTAATTGAGTAATGCAGGTGTTTATTGGGTAATGTGAATGTTTAATTGGTAATGCAGGTGTTAATTGGGTAATGTAGGTGTTTAATGGGCAATGTACGTGTTTAATGAGTAATGCAGGTGTTTATTGGGTAATGTAGGTGTTTAATGGGTAATGTAGGTGTTTAATGGGTAATGTAGGTGTTTATTGGGTAATGTAGGTGTTTATTAGGCAATGTACGTGTTTATTAGGCAATGTACGTGTTTATTAGGCAATGTACGTGTTTAATGAGCAATGCAGGTGTTTCATGGGTAATGAATGTGATTAATGAGTAATGCAGGTGTTTAATGGTTAATTGAGGTGTTTAATGGGCAATGTAGGTGATTAATGAGTAATGTAGGTGTTTAATGGTCGATGTGGATGATAAAAGAGTAATGTAAGTGTTTACTGGTTAATGAAGGTGTTTACTGGTTAATGAAGGTGTTTAATTGGTAAGGCAGGTGTTTAATTGGTAAGGCAGGTGTTTATTGGGTAATGTAGGTGTTTATTGAGTAATGCAGGTGTTTAATGGGTAATGTGAATGTTTAATGGTTAATGTAAGTGTTTATTGGGTAATGTAGGTGATTAATGGGTAATGTAGATGTTTATTGGGTAATGTAGGTGTTTAATGGGTAATGAAGGTGTTGAATTGGTAATGCAGGTGTTTATTGGGTAATGTAGGTGTTTATTGAGTAATGCAGGTGTTTAATGGGTAATGTAGGTGTTTAATGGGTAAGGTGGATGTTTAATGGGTAATGTGGATGTTTAATGAGCAATGTACGTGTTTAATGAGTAATGCAGGTGTTTATTGGGTAATGTAGGTGTTTCATGGGTAATGAATATGATTAATGGGTAATGCAGGTGTTTAATGGGTAATGTAGGTGTTTAATGGGTAATGTATGTGTTTAATGGGTAATGTATGTGTAATGGTTAATGTAAGTGTTTAATGGGTAATGTAGGTGTTTATTGGGTAATGTAGGTGATTAATGAGTAATGTAGGTGTTTACTGGTTAATGTAGGTTTTTTCTGGTTAATGTAGGTGTTTATTGGGTAATGTAGGTGATTAATGGGTAATGAAGGTGTTTAATGGGCAATGTAAGTGATTAATGAGTAATGCAGGTGTTTATTGAGTAATGTAGGTGTTTAATGGGTAATGTGGAAGATTAAAGAGAAATTTAGGTGTTTAATGGTTAATGTAGGTGTTTAATGGGCAATGTTGGTGATTAAAGAGTAATGTAGGTGTTTAATGAGTAATGTAGGTTTTTACTGGTTAATGTAGGTGTTTAATGGGCAATGTAGGTGTTTATTGGGCAATGTGGGTGATTACTGAGTAATGTAGGTGTTTAATGAGTAATGTAGGTGTTTAATGGTTAATGTAGGTGTTTATTGGGCAATGTGGGTGATTACTGAGTAATGTAAGTGTTTAATGAGTAATGTAGGTGTTTAATGGGCAATGTGGGTGAATAATGAGTAATGTAGGCGTTTAATGGTTAATGTAGGTGTTTAATGGTTAATGTAGGTGTTTAATGGTCAAGGTGGGTGATTAAAGAGTAATGTAAGTGTTTAATGGTTAATGTAGGTGTTTAATGGTAAATGTGGGTAATTAAAGAGTAATATAGGTGATTCATGAGTAATGTAGGTGTTTAATGGGTACTGTAGGTGTTTAATGAGTAATGTAGGTGTTCATTGAGTAATGTAGGTGTTTAAATGGGTACTGTAGGTGTTTTATTCTTAGGAGTCGCTGGACATGCCGGTGCGTCCAAATAACGTGGCCGATTTAAGATGACGCAGCGGGAACAAGTGGTCTTGCAGAGTCTCACTTGTGTCAGAAGTGCAGACTTCAAACTATACATCAGTTTTTAAATGGTGTTGATAGGCCAAGTAAAATCAGAGTTATGATTTATAGTTTAATAATTTTAATTTTCTGCGCCTATTGTGATGTCAGTAAAAAAAAACAAAAAACCAAGGCAGTCTGCAGGTAAATGCTGCCATCAAATGGACAACAGGAGGAGTAACACACCCTGGAAATGTCAGTGCTAAATTTGTAAGTAATTTTTTTATTTATTTACAATTTATTTTTATTTACAATTTTACAATTTATTCATTCTAAGTTATAAAAATGGTAAGTTAAACATGTTTTGTTTTTCACAGTATAAAACTATATATAACCTTATAATATAAAAACAGTATATAACCTTAAAGGTTAATTGGTAATGTAGGTGTTTAATGAGTAATGTAGGTGATTTCTGGGTAATGTAGTTGATGTCATTGTTTGATGGACAATATTGGTGTTTGATAGACATGTCATTGTTTGATTAGAAATGTTGGTGTATATTGACGAATGTTAGTGATGATGAGTAATGTTGGTAGCTATTGAAGAATGCCAGGGTTTGATGATGAGTGTCATTGTGGTGTTTAATGCAAAAGCTGGTGTTTAATAATGTTGGTGCTTTTTAAGAAACGATGGCTAAAATTCCTGTTGAAATAATAAACAAGCAAGTTGAAAATATGACTGCATTAACTGTAGATTATTAACATGCATTATAAGTGTTTTTTTTTTTAATTAGATCATGATAAAGCTCTCTCTCTCTCTCTTTCTCTCTCTCTCTCTCTGTGCGTGTGTGTGTGCATGCACACGTTTGTGAAAGCAGCCTAAATAATTTCCTGTGAGTGCCCTATAAACTTGTAATGAAGTAAAGTTTTATTCAGTAGACTGCTTTAAAATTGCTGAAAATGCAGCACGAGTTAAAAAGGTTGAGTGGTGAAGGAGGCCTGATGGAAAAGCTGTAACACTTCCTGTGATTGAAATTAAACACTGATTAGTTCACAGACATGTGCTGGGCAGACGCTGCTGTGTTTCATTTACAGGAGAGTCTGTGGTTTACAACTCCAACAAACTGACAGATTCTCACGTACACACACACGGCTAACACACAACAGAAAGTCTGTATGCCAGCTCATTATTCTCCAGTTTCCAACCTCACGAAAGATTAAGAAGTTATAGACTTACAAATAAAGTTGTCTAGTTGCAGGGACAGAATGGAATTTAACAGTTTACACAGGGTGTGTTTTTAATGGTGAATGGACTTCATTAGCATTAAAACTAATGTTTGATTAACATATTCAGGCACTCACTGTCGAGCTGCTGCTACAAAAACAAAGCCGCTACATGTGTGTAACCTGATTTCATATTGATACGATGTACAACACCATGCACATAATAATAATAATTAAAACACCAGAGCAAAGCAGAAATCCTAAATGCATCTCATACCAGTGCTGTGGTGCACAATATATTATTTTGATTAAATCAGCCATACATGTTTTTGTCTTCTATCAAAACGTGGCAGGACGAAGAACGGCGTGTCGTTGCACCTTGCAGAACTCTGACTAAGCGGATTTCCTGAGCTCTTCAGTATAATGATGAAGCTATTGTGCTTGCCTTCCACAATTACCCCCCCACCCCCACCCCCCTCTTCACAAACCCCTCCCTCCTTCTCTTCCCCCACAGACTTCACTATAGGACTTCGGCACATTCAATATGCTGGATATATTCATGAAATTAAAGAGGTGCAATTAAAATGGCCTGGCGAGGAAGGTGATTAGCACAGGAAACGTTCTGGTGCTTTTGTGTCTGCGCTGCGCTGTTCCCCCCATGTCGATGACTGACACGCGGCATGCTGATGGAAACACGACGGTAATCAGGCGAGGGGAGGGGGAAATTGATACTAGAGTTGCTATTCAATTAAACAATGCTGCCATATTTAAACTGCGCTTTCAATAAACTTGCTGTCAATCAATTTAGCTGAAAGAGGAAATACACGTTCTCATTATATACTGAGACAATCAGAGCTGGGAGGGTTGGAATAACTAGTTTGAAATGACAATCGATTTATGGGGTGATTTATATTTAAAAAATATATATGTTCAATGTATATATATATATATATATATGTGTGTGTGTGTGTGTGTGTGTGTGTGTATGTGTGTGTGTGTTTATTAATAATAAAAAAAACAATGTAAGAACCGAAAGAACAAGATCGCGAATACAAGCGGCCGAAATAAGCTTCCATTGCAGGGTGGCAGGGCTCTCCCTCAGAAATTGGGTGAGAAGCTCGGCCATCCGGGAGGAACTCGGAGTTGAACCGCTGCTCCTCCGCATGGAGAGGAGCCAGTTGAAGTGGCTCGGGCATCTGATTAGAATGCCTCCTGAAAGCCTCCCTGGTGTGGTGTTTCGAACATGTCCGACCGGGAAGAGACCTCGGGGTTGGCCCAGAACACGCTGGAGAGAATACATTTCTTGTCTGGTCTGGGAACGCCTCGGTGTCCCCCCGGAAGATAACCTCACTGCTTAGGCTGCTGTCCCCGCGACCCGACCCCGGATCAAGTGGAAGATGATGATGATGACAAACCAATGGATATAAAAAAAGTGAATACTGTCCATCTGTACCAATGTTTATTTTAATAATAAATTATCTAGTAGTATTCATTTAAATTCCATGCCATATGTAACCTCCATAAAACACAGAATCTAATAATAGTAAGAATAGTAATACGAATAATATTTTTCAAAATAAAAGCCTTTCTTAGCCTTTTTGTTTAATAGTCACTTGCATAAAAGCTTAACGGCTAAGCTACACCTGCCTGCCCACTGGCCCATTTCACGGGCTAAGAAACAAGAGGAATAGGGCTCGCCATCAGATCGTTGTTCTGTAAAAGGAAAGGATGAAAGGATGAAGAGATGAAAAGGAAGAGGAGAAACAGATTGGAAGGACTCATTTGAGGAAGATTAGGCTTTATCCTTAAGAGTTAGAAAAGATCAGAGCAGTCTTTTACAACTTACTAACTGTGTGTGTGTGTGTGTGTGTGTGTGTGTGTGTGTGTGTGTGTGTGTGTGTGTGTGTGTGTGTGTGTGTGTGTGCGCGAACTCAATACTACACACAGTGCTCATTCGTCTATATCGCAGATCGCATGGTGTGTCTGTGTGTGTGTGCATATGTTCGTGTGTGTGTGTGTGTGTGTGTGTGTGTGTAAAAAATGCATTCATAACTGCACACTGTGCCTATGCATCTGCACTGTAGACAGCACAGTGTGTGCATGTATATGTGTGTATGCATGTGTTTGTGTGTGTGTGTCATTGAGTCAGCTGTCAGAAAGCACAGCTGTGGTGTTTCCTCTTGAGTGAGCAGCGCTTTGATGGCCTGCAGTCGCAACAACTCTCGCACACGCACGCACACACACACACACACACACACACACACACACACATTGGTACACAAGAGAAGCCAGTGAAGAGGATAGAAGTAATACTTTTGCACCACTACTCTTTACTACACCTCATCACGCAACATACAGCTCCTTCCCCAGGACAACATTTCCCTATTACACATGGGCTTCTGCAGGATTCAGCACACGCACACACACAGTCTCTGCGTTTCTTAGCGACCATAAGCTCACCTAAAACAAGCATTTGTGTGAAAAAAAAACAAACAAAAATCATCAGTGGAAGGAATAACAGAGCTATAACCGTTTAGTGTGAACTCATACAAGTCCACACTAATGCTGCTGAGACATTCACACTGGGTAGGACTGGATGTGTGTGTGTGGGGGAGAGAGAGAGAGAGAGAGTGTAGGTGATGCAGACAGCTATGATTAAGGGAGAGGGTGTAACACTGTGCAGGTACAGGTCACCTCTGTGTTCTGCTGACACTTTATCATACCTCTTCCACACCATTCAGTGTCTGCTTTAATATCGCCGCTATATTTCCCACAGTAGTGCGCTAGGAGCTATCAAGCACTGTGAAGTATCCTGCTAACAATCATACAGCGACACCGGATATGATATATATATAATCATATCCGTAATACTATATATATATATATATATATATATATAGTATTACTGGGCAAAACTTTGTTATAGATAGTTAGAATACTACACAGCATCAGAACAATCTGATTGGTCAGCTGTCTAGGGCAGTGGTGTCAAACTTATTTTCACTGAGGGCCATGTCACAAAATTTCTTGGCAACAAAGAGCCGAATAATCACTGGACATCCATTTCAAAAAGGGTATGAAACGAAATCTGCATGGCAAAATGATTAGTTTAGGTATTTGTTCTCTCTTCCTTTTTTTTCACTTTCCTTTTCTGACAACACAATCTTTCTTGAGTCGTGAATGACCAGCTGTTTATTTGAGGGTAGGCAGTTGCTGCCACCTAGTGGAAGGATGATGAATTACATTTCATGGTAATGGTTGATGCAAAGAATGTACAATAATCATATTTTGTATAAGCTCTCAACACCCACATAAAATGAGTTGGCGGGCCAGATGTGGCCCGCGGCCCTTGAATCTGACACCTGTGGTCTAGGGGTTCGCAGATATTATCATTATAATGACATTATATGTCATTTGAAATATTTGGAAATCTAAAATTCTCATTTTAGTTTGCTTTTTAGTTTGTGTTTCTGTGTAGTGTATACTAAAACTTTGAATGTTTTGTTTTTTAAGGTACCATTAGATAAACAGTACTTATACTTTGTGTTTGGAGCTCATCTGACTTGACCAGCCTCTTTAATGTTTAAAATAAGTAAAAATAAAGTATAATAATCTTGATTTAGTTTTTCTTTTTATGTTTCTTTGTCGTATCTACTAGAACAATTATTCACTTCAGGCTATTCAGTAATTTTTTTATGATTTCTATACTTTCACGTCAACATAAAAACATTAAAGATTTCCAAATTTTCATTTTCCAGCAAAAAATAAAAAAATAAAAATTGGATGTAAATAACGTAAGCAACATATTTCACAAGCAACCACTTTACTGAAAGAGAAAATGCAAGTGTAGCAGTCAAAACCTTCAGAATAACCAAAGCTGGTGCTGTAAAATGCTCAGTAATACGTACAGCACATTTCCTTCTTTATAAAACTGCACAACTTGTACCTGAGCCAATTTTTGTTTAGCGAAGAGTCATCCCACCCAATGCTAACTTTATCTCATGTATATGGTTTACTCCTCATTACATCCTTACAGCATTTCTTTGCATGTGCCTAAGACTGATTAGCTGTGCTGAGCTAGAGGTAGAAAAGTCAGTCCATATAACTGACATCCTTCATGTCTTGCATTTAAATGCACCATGCTAATCTCTCCCTTACAGCTAGCTGCTTAGCATCACTGCTACTGTTTATCTGCGCAGCTGTGTTAATGACTTTGCTTGCCTGAGGCGCAGTTTAGGTCACTGATGTGAAAAAGCACACGCACGCCCACACTAACGGCACTACATACCGATTAGCTTCGGCATGCTAAACAAAAGACAATGCCTTCTTTGACAATGGTGCGTGCGTGCACGCACACACACACACACACACACACACACACACACACACACACACACACACGCTCACATGGAATACACATTACTGGATGCATATCTTTGCTTCGGCCGCAATCATAGTGCGCTCATTTCTTGAGTGGCTAAAACACACACTAAGCCGTACATGCTAGGAGAGGGAAAGCGAGTGAGATTTTATCTTTCTATATACAGGCTAGACGCTTTATTCTATTTCAAAAACACACACACACACTCACACACACACACACACACACACACACACACACACACACACACACACACACACACACACCACACACATATAACATTGTAAGTATTAGCCTATATCAAAGTGGGTGGCACATCCTCATGAAGTTCCTGGTTTTGATTCCCGGGCTCGGGCGTTACTGTTTGGAGTCTGCATGTTTTCCCTGTGCTTGCGTGGGTTTCCTCCGGGTACTCTGGTTTCCTCCCACAGTACAAAGTCATGCACATTAGGCTAACTGGCTGTTCCAAATTGACCCTCGGTGTGTGTTGCCCTTCAATGGTCTAGCAAGCTGTTCAGGGTGTACCCTGCCTTCACCCAGTGTTGGGTAAGATAGGCTCCAGCTTCCTTGCAACAATTTGTAGAATTAAGCGCTTCACCAAATGAGTGATAGGTGAGAGTGTAAATAGTGTGTGTAAAGACTGGAGTATGTACATCCATATACGGCAGTATTTTTTCCCCCATATTAATCTTGCATTTCTACCCACCCATCAGTGATCAGAACGCTCTCACGCCAGCAAGCTCGAACCGCCGACTCTGTCGGAGCTCGTCAAGAGAAAATAATGTGCTAATCAATTTCGCTTGGCTCGCCTGATTGTGCGTTTTCAGAACTCAGGCTGTAGGTCAGGCCCTGAGGGAGCACTTTAGTCCATTCACTTGCTTTCTACTCGCTGAGAAAGAGCTTTACTCCAGTCGTCCACTCTTCCTATAGTCTCGAGTACAAGACTCTCCCCTCTGCTTGACCTGTCATGCCCTTGTTTATATCAATATGTAATTAAGTACGTTCAGGAGCTTTTTAGAATCTTCTCATCACTCAATAGTTGTTTTTTTTAGTTTGTACCTATTAAGAGTTGCTTTGCTCTATGAGTTCTGTACTTGTGTTCTCACGTGCACAAATAAAATGCACTGAGCAGAAGACCACACAAGGCTTTGATTCAAATTGACTGCGTTATAGAAATGCACTCTTAAACAAACAGACAACACAATTATCTATTAGACAATTGTCCATCACTGAAAGAGGCCATAAAAAGCTCATCAGAACATTTCCGCTAATGAAACGGATAGACCAACTAATGACACATATGACGCTCAGGGGAATTCCTGCCATTTTCCAAACACTGAACATAATACCTGAGTGGCAAAACTCCAACACTAAGCTTTTCAGCAACATTAGTAATAATAGTAATAACAGTAAAAGTCGTGCATCTCAGGATTAGGTTTAAAGGAGTTGTACCAACATGAGCGGCACTGTGGCGTAGTGGGTAGCACTTTCACTACACAGCAAGAAGGTCCTGGGTTCAATTCCCTGGGCTCGTCAAGGGCATTTCTATGTATAGCTTGTACCCGTGCTTGCGTGGGTTTCCTTCTTGTGCTTTCCTCCCACATTCCAAAGACAAGCACATTAGGCTAACTGGCTGTTCTAGGTGTGAGTATGAATGGTTGTGCATGTGTGGTGCTCAGCGACAGTCTGGTGAGCTGTTCAGGGTGTTCCCCACCTTCACCCATTGTAGGCTGAGATGGGCACCAGCTTCCTCGCGACCATAGTAGGCTTAAGCGGTTCAGCAAATGATTTTGTTAGTCTGTGAGTTGTGCCATGATTGCTAACCACATTTATTAGTTCACATATATGTCCATTTGTTCGCATGGCAACTCACACACAACCAGTCACACACACAGTCATATCTAGGGGCTATTTGGAACAGTCAATTAGCCTACTGTGTATTTCTCTGGGCTGTGGGAGGAAACCGGAGTACCCGGAGGAAACCCATGGAAGTACGGGGGAACACAGACACTGTACACAAAAACACTTGAGCCGAGACTCGAACCCAGGAACTTCTTGCTATGAGGCATACATGCTGACCACTACGCCACTGTGACGCCCTGTTTGATAACATCATACATGATATTTAGGCTCAAACAGCCATGCTCAGATCTGGCAACATGAATACGTTCAAGATCGGCGTTCACGCCATCCAGAACCGCATGTCATTCAGTATATAGAGGTGAAATGAATTGCTTATTCATCGCCCTCTTCTTTTCTTCACACACACAAAAGATGAGCTGGCTTCATGCCTCTGCGTCCGCTGGTCTGAATTTAGTCGGACTGCCTTTACCCCTAGTGGTGGACATCTCCTTTCAGAAGAACTGAATGCTGCATGAATATAGCTTGAGTTCGAGAATAAAGAAAGGTCAACAACCTGACCCTGTCCACCTGTCTTTTTAAATTCTCTCCGGAGACGGATTTTCTTTAAACACGACTAGATTAGACAGCCAGCTTGTGTCAGTTGAGTAAAAAAAAAAAAAGAGGCAGAGGGACTTTGTATAAAAAAAGGCCTGCCTAGAATGAAGGCAGGAGGAAGCAAGAAGACAGCAACGGTCCCTTTGAAACTTTCCATCATGAGAGTGGGTAATTCAATTAGAGTCCCGGTGAAGAAGAGGAAAAAGAGACGAAGGCACAGAATGCTCCGTTACGATTCGCTGCCTTGGGTAATGGTGTTTTCTTTTTGCCCGGGAAATGAAAAATAATATCATTACACAGACACATGCGGACGGATGTGTCAACAGATCCGTCATTGGCATGTTTGGGATGGGAGGGAGAGGAAGATGAAATCCGGCCGTCAGATCCGGAAGGTTGAGGAAAGATCGTGACATGCCGCTCTGGCGTTCCGGTGTCAGGCGTGGCCGGGATTTATGATGGTGAACAGATACAAAGTAATAACCAAAACTTAAAAATAAAGTGGCAGTGGAATGCTTTTATGTGGCATGGAGGTGCATGTATAGGTGTATAAATAATTGTGTATGACTAAGAATACAGATGTTTAGAGGTTTGTTTGTGGTCTTCCCAAGAGAATTTATATCTTTATAATTCTTTCATCTTAGTAACCGTCACACCCAAATACAAACACTAACTTCTCATGGTAAGTGGCCCATTTAATTAATGTGAGTGTGAGTGTGTGTGTGTGTGTGTGTGTTTGTGTGTATGTATATAGAGATTAAATGGCTGTACACCTTTTGCCTTTCTTCTTGGAATCTTCATTTCCTTTACACTATTGGAGTGGGGGCGGGATTTGCCTCTTTACACACACCTCTTTACAATTCCAAAGTAATCCCAGATGAGGTAATATGTATTCTAGGACACTCTAATTATAATATAAATTAATATCTTGCTTTTCGAGTCAATCTGATCCAAAATGACTTCTAATCAGTCATTGACGAAGGACACAGAGTCTTCCTCTCACACCCCATCTATCTTTTTAATTATTCCATTTTATCCATCTGTTTGTCTCTCTCACTTTTTCACATGATCAATCAATCAGTCAATCAATCTATCTAAATGTCTTCATTTTATATATCTATCTGTCTGTCTGCCTATCTCACTTTTTATATTAAGTACTCAATAAATCTGCCTGCCTGCCTGCCTGCCTGCCTGCCTGCCTACCTACAGTACCAGTCAAACGTTTGGACATACCTTCTAATTCAGCTGCTAGCTAAAGCAGCTGTTATAAACAATTGTTATGTCACCAGGCTCATTTTTCCCCTTTCCTGAAGTTATCCTACAATCCACTGTTCCCATTACTCTTAAAAACTTCCTGCAGGCAAGGTTTGTGATGAATGGGCAATGGGACACTCATTGAACTCATAATTTGGGAAATCGGGAACTTGTGCAATCTGACTTGTCTGACGTTGTTCCAATGATTTAAGCCCACTAAATATAAACAAATTATTTATCCATCTATCCATCTATCTTTCTATCTATTTAACTATCTATCTAGTTATCTATCTGTCCATCTAGGTGTCCAGTGTTCAGTGTTTTCCAGTTGGCTGTGTACCTTGTCCACCTGAGCTAGTGTATGTTTCCTGCCAGCACTTTTCACGGATTAGCTATTCTGGGGAGGTAGACTCATGGTGTGGTGACACGGCAGCTGTTTGCTTGCACTAAAACCTGGAAAAGTAGACAAATTAATAAACAAACAACAAATTATTGTACACGGTGTATGTGTTGGACATCTGTGGTGCAGACGGTATGGCACGTGCTTTTAATGGGAGATCAGGCTGGGCAACTGTCCGAATGGGGACTAGAATACACACTCTAAGAGAGAGAGAGACAGTGAGACAGAGAGATCAAAACAATGCACAGATGTATCTAATGACTTGTGCCATTAAAGTCTGCCTGGAGAGCAGCAGCGTCCATCACAGCCAGCACCTCAGGAGCACATTTCCTGGACTGAGCTTCATTCTATAAGGTGTATTAACCAGGGGGCCACACCTGCATTTGGACTGGCTCCTCCTGTCACAGTGGGCGGGGCAAAAATCAGATGTCTGAGTCTGGTGTGATGCCTGAGGAGGAAGTTGTGCATCTCTTTGGACTGTGGAAGGAAACCTGAGTACCCGGAGGAAACGCACGCAAGCACGAGGACAACATGCAAACTCCACACAGCCCAGGACTCGGATCCAGGACCTTCTTGCTGTGAGGCGGACATGCTAACCACTACGCCACTGTGTCGCCCGTTAGCAAACAATGGTATAGGTATACAGTTTTTATTTATTATTTTGTGTTAGAGGACTCTCTTTATCACCTTATCAGTACAGTTATCACGCACATGCATTGTAACATTGCCTAGGGAAAAAGTCTAATAATAAGAATAGTCCACGCATGAGGAAATGTCTTATCAAAGCAGGGTTTACAGAATGTTATCCGCTTTTCAACACTGAAGCAATAGAATAATTAGTCATTTCAGTTGCTTTACAAAATATCCTGTTAAAATGCAGCCACAAATGCTTCCCTCTGGAAGAAAATAGCCCATTATATTACCATTAAGTAAAAGGATACAACAACTACCCTTAGGTTTTCCCTTCGTTTTATTTATTTTTTTCCATAAATTGGAGCCGCAAGGAGGAATTTGGCCCAAAGGAAACTGCCTGCTACTTCTTTTTTCATTCTATTTCCCTCTCCCAGTTCCAGCAATTCGTAAATGATGGGATTACTGAAAGCTGGAGTCAGTGTGTTATAATAGGTGAATGCAGTTACACTCTTTCGACAATCCATGCAGGCAATCTGTAACCCAGCCATCCAGTTGTTCTTTCATATACTGTACTGTCTCCGTCTCCGTCCTCTGGAAAGGCCAGAGAGTCAAAAGTGATAACTCATCCTGAAACATTTCAACCCTCGTATGACTTCAGGGCCAGGATTATTTCAGTAGGGTTCTTTTGCTTTAGACACTTGAGTCTGACAAATTTCACTTCCTTCACTGCAGACCGACAGCTGAGTGGGCGCTAAAGACTGGCTAAAAATGTAATGTGAAGTAGGTTATGTAAGCTTTAAGCAGGGGGTAAAGATTGAGGTAGACACTTGACACAGGGCTGGGGTGAATACAGTGAAAGCTAGGGTGTAGGGCTGTAAGGTATGAGGACCTGTAATGTGTATGGTATTAAATTTATGTGTGAGGTTTTAAGGCTATAAAAATAGACTCTGTGTTATGTGGATAAGGTTATAAGTAAGTGTAAATGTGATATACTGAAATCAGAAGTAGTATGCAGTGCATACTGACAGTAACTCTAAGTTTATGCTATGTGGTATGCATATTCATACAGATGCAGGTCGTACAGTATGCAGAGTGGCCAGTGTTACATGGTAGGTATATTATGGTGTAGGGTAATTTTATAAAATATGATGGGCAACGTATGGATTTTAACAGTAGTTTAAGGGTAAAAGAGTCATTGTTAGGATTAGATGTGAGGGATGTGTAAGGCTTTTTATAATATTAACAATATTAGTATGAAATATAGTAAAGTACAGTATAGTGTAGGAGAGTAGAAGAGATCATGATTAATATTGTGGCATGTTATGATGTACCATAGTATGATGTAGAGCACTTAAATGTAGTATACTGTATACAGTATACAGTACAGTATAACATAACATAGTATTATATAGTCTGGTCTGATATGGTATGGTATAGTATAGTAGATGATGATGATATATCGTGGCATGGTGTGCTGTACTATGATACAGAACATCGCATTGTGCTATATTGTATTACAGCATGCAGCATGGCTCAAGGCATTGTATGGTAAACCGTAGTATAAAATTGCACAGTATAGTATAGTATGGTAGAGTAGACTACCATATAGCATGGCATGATATAGCGTAAAATAATGTAGTATAGTGCATTGTGTTGCAGTATGGAATAGCAAAGTGCATCCTCACAAGTAATAGTATAGTATAGTATAGTATAGTATAGTATAGTACAGTATAGCATTGTGTAGTACAGTATTGTATAGCGTAGTATAGTGCATTATAGTATACTACAGTATAGTGCAGTATAGTATTGTGAAGTGTAATATAGTACAGTATAGTATGGTATAGTGCTGTATAGGTTAGTGTAGTGTAGTATAATGTACTGCTGCTTAGTGTAATATACTGTAGAACAGTATAGTATAGTACAGTATAGGGTATTATAGTGTAGTATTTTGTAGTGTTGTATAGTGCAATATAGTATAGTGTGGTGTAGTTCAGTGTAGTATATTACAGTATTGTGTAACAGTGTAGTATAGTATTGTATAGTGTTGTGTAGCACAGTGTAGGACTTTATAGCATTGTATAGTAAAGTATAGTATAGAGTAGTATATCAATAGTGTAGAGTGTTGTACAGTGTACTATATTATAATACAGTATGTGCTTTAGTGTGGTATAAATAGATAAGTATAAATAACAAGGCGTGGTATGGTATCATATAGTCTAGTGCACTAGATGACCAAGTGCATGATGTGCATTATGACATTGCGTGACACTGTGTAGTGTATCGGAGTCTAAGTAGAGTGGTGTGGCATAGTGTAGTACAGATTATGACAGCATGCCCTCGTATGTTGTACCATAGTATGGTACAGTTTAGTATTTTATGTGTTACATCAAAACATCACATCATCAACATTAGTATTTATTATCAATAGTGCCAGTTGCTGTGTCATCCAGGTACCATCTTAATATCTCATGACCATATGAACACATCCATATAAAACAATGGCAGGAATTTTTGCATGTGTTTTTTTCTTGCAATGCTAAAAGTAAACTTTGAATGCCAGTCAATCTTCAGTGAAGTGCTGAATTACATGACTGATATCTGTAGCCTCCATGGTGATGGAGCCTTATTTCATTAGTGCCTGATTGAAGTCAGATGTAATTACACTTAACAGTGCAGTCAGTCACTCAGGGAGACAGGAAGAAGCCGGCCCCCTGCCGATAGACACGTGGACGTAAGAGAATGAAACACATCTGCATATGAATGCGTTTATGTTCCAGGGAAATTTTTGCTTTGCTGTGCTATTACATGCTATCAGTATGTCAGAGAGGTGCTTTCAGCTCTAAATAAATATAGCTGAGAGTATTAATGTAATGGGCTCAGTGGTATTCCGAGCACAGAAAGCACCTGATATTTGGGAAATGAGTTTTGGTATTTTCCAACCTGAGCGCACTGGAGTGATACGGAGAGGTGGTTATTGTGGATACGGAGAGGTGGTTATTGTGCGGAAATTTGCTGAGAAAATACTCTCTCTTTCTCTCTTCCTCTATCCAGATGGATTAATCACTGACAAATCTGAGAGCCGGAAGAGATGCATGGAGCAGAGAAAATTTGAGAGGGACAGTGAAAGAGTAAGACAGATAATAACAGAGAGAAAAATAAGAAACACAAAGAGAATAAATGAGAGAGAGAGAGAGAGAGAGAGAGAGAGAGAGAGAGAGAGAGCTTAGAAATTAGAGGTATCTGTACAGAAAGGGCCAAACAGATGTTCCTGTCACTTTCTTGTTGGAAGGTTCAGTAGTTGTGCTGACATGTACAAGTAAGGCCATGGATTATTCATGAGATGATTCTTAGTTGGGGATTCATTCTATAAATTAATTTACTCGATGTTAGGCATGGTTATGTGTAATATGTCCTCTTACAGTGTAAAACAAACATAATAAAGTAAAAAAAATCATCCTATCTTACAATGTTAAAGAATCATTTAATAAATTCCTGGATCCGAATTTATATTTATATTTATATACACACAAGGTGCACGACTATCAGAAAGATCGCTGGTTCGAATCCAGGTTAGTGCCACAGTCATCCGCGACCAGGAGTCCATGGGAACTAATTGGCTGAGCTCTCACTTTCTAGCTCTCACTTTCTTGTAACTCACAGCGATCACCAGTCAATCATGGGTGTCTGTGAGCTCATTTATACACGGGGGATAGTGCTTTCCCTCCGTGTGTGTTATGCCACCCAGAACTCACATGCGCAGCAGTTCATAAAGAGCTAGGTAGCAGCATTACACGTCACGATGCATGCTTACACCCCTCATACACACACACACACACACACACACACACACACACACACACACACAAACAAACAAACTGCAGGTTAATCATTTAAACAATATTTTTGCACAACCATACATCTGACATTATTTACTTCTCATTTCCACAAGAGGTGATATGGTAGGATTTTGGTTTATTCACATGATCTGATCCACAGTGGTATCCCAGAGTAATGCAGCCTTGGCTTTAACCAAACATACCAAACCAAAAGAATCCTCTCAGAGGCTTAATTCTGGCATTACAGCATTACATACAAGTTTAGATCCCCTCCCATTTCTTGGGCAGGACACAAGGGTCACTCCAATCACACCAATCCGACAGGTCATCTTGAGTGTGTCCCTCAAGCCAAAGCATAGCTTATTTCTCTTCTTCCCAGGGTGCAATTCATCGCTCTCTTATCTCTGGCTCCAGGACGGAGAGAGGGGTACTTGCTGGGGGGGAAGGGGAAAAATGCCAAATAAACTTGACAGATCGACTCTCTCAATAGCTGCCAAATCTTAGAAACAAGCTGGGATTAATACGATAATCCTGAAATGAGAGTTTAGGTGAGCTAAGTGTTATGGGGATGTCAGCGTGGATTAGAGGGTCAGCTCTGTCTGACAGCTACCAAACCAGGGATCACAGCTCGAGACACACGTCAAGCCACTGCCTCTGGGGATGCAATGATCTGATATAAATCACACATCAACAGAGTGCTGGATTTGATATTCTCACCTTCACAGACTCAGACTTTTTAGCAAAGGATTAGGTGGACACAGCCTACAAAACCAGCAGATAAACACAGCACAGTCTTTGAACATGAACATTGGATTGCCTCTTGTTTCTAGATCTAATTATTTAAAGCGATGATATCTGCTGGCAGAACCTCTGTGTGCAGGCTGCTCTGAGTGGCAGAGGCATTGCATGATGAAATCATTGAGGCTGAGTGAGCGTGCCGCCCAGCTCTTTAGGAAAATAACTTCAAAAGTGCTGTTTATTTTGTCCGCGGTTTTAATTGCCCTCTATTAGAATGCAAATGATTTCAATTATGGCGGGATGTTAATCATGCAGAGTGTGCTGGACAAATGAGAGAGAAAGAGATGGAATGAGGGCAAGCAAAGACAGCCACAATGCTGTATAAATGTGGAAAAATGAGTCTGATTTCTACTCTTACATTCTAATATTCTTTACCCCAAAATAAGCCCAAAATAAGACATATACTTTTCATACCTCCCTTTGGTAGTATATATTGTATATAAAGTACATGGAAATGGCGTGATCTGATTGGTTCTCTATCTTAGGATAATTGCAGATTATTCTCCGAAGGTGAGGTGGATGTTCCAATCGAAGAAACTATTAAATTCAGTGACATCCACCAAGCCTGAAGCAAATAATTGTTTAAGTATATTCAACACAGGAACAAAAAAGTAAAACACACTAAAATGAGATTTTAATGGTTTACAATATTTATCAGGGCGGCACGGTGGTGCAGTGGTTAGCATGTCCGCCTCACAGCAAGACGGCCTGGGTTCGATTCCCGGGTTCGGGGTGTTTCTGTGTGGAGTGTGCATGTTCTCCCCGTGCTTGTGTGGGTTTCCTCCAGGGAACCCCGGTTTCCTCCCACAGTCCAAAAACATGCACAATAGGCTAAGTGGCTGTTCCAAATCACCCCTATGTGTGAGGGTGAGTGTGGATGGTTGTGTGAGTGTTGGCCCTGCGATGGCCTAAGGTCATGGCCTAAGCTGTCTAAGGTGAAAATCTTTATTTAAAATGTGCTTTTCTAATTTTCTTATGTTCCTGTGTAGTATATTGAAAATGCAGAAGGACTCGGTATGCCTCCGCCTTTACCCCTTTAATTGCGTGCTTGAACTTTGACCTATGTCCTTATAGTTCATGGGCATTTTGTAATAAGTAACTGGTGAAAGTCTGGTCCATGCAGTCCATGCAGGCATTTAGCCTGCAGAGTGTGCACAATTTTTTCTACGATGACCTCATGTGACCTTAACTTTTGACCTCAGAACATATACTAGCTCATGTACTCACTTTAGTAGTGAGTAATTGATGGACATTGGTTCAAAATCCATTTAAAAAATCCAGAAGACAGAGTGCCCACAAGAAAGTTCGGATGAACAGACGAACGCATGCACAGGGTGAAAACATGTCTCAAACACCACCATGGTGGGCGAAGGAATAATAATTGTAATATGCTGTACATGCAACTTCACTTCAAACATGAGTCTTTATCTTTAGATAACTAATTTACAGCAGGTGAATATATATTTTTTTCATATTGCAATGCTTTCAGCACGGTGGCGCAGTGGTTGGCACATCCACCTCACAGCAAGAAGATCCTGAGTTCGATTCCTGGGCTCGGGCATTTCTGTGTGGAGTTTGCATGTTCTCCCCAGGCTTGCATGGGTTTCCTCCACGTACTCTGGTTTTTGCCCACAGTCCAAAAACATGCACAGTAGGCTAATTGGCGGTTCCAAATCGCCCCTAGGTGTGACAGTGAGTGTAAATGGCTGTGTGTATGTTGGCCCTGCGATGGACTGGCGAGCTGTCCAGGGAGTACCCCGCCCTCGCCCAGAGTCGGCTGAGATGGGCGCCAGCCTCCCCGCGACCATTAATAGGATTCATCGGCTTAGAAAATAAATGAATAAATGAATATTACAATGCTTCATTACAATCACTACACTCTAATTATGCACACCGCAGACACTCCACCATCTTCCTGTCAGCTGCCTCTTTCCCGCTGTCATCTGTCGATCTCTCTTGCATATATGCATGCACTCTCTGTCACAGTTCCTAATGACTGGCATGTTATAAAAATGAGACCGACAACGTGACCTTGAAACGTTTGCTGTCCCTGCAGTGTGTCTGTTCAAGATGTCGCATGTGACTTGTTCAAGTGTCATGAGATAATGTTACAGGCACGGTGCACGCTGTGCCACTGCTTTACCTTAATTTGAAGCCAAAATGGCTGGAGACTGCTGTGGTAGCTTTCCGGCGTAGTGTTTGTAAGTACAGTAAGAAATAAAGCGGCAGTGCTAAACGTAAATACACTGAGTTCAGAGTGATTACAACGGCCATTCGGGAGTAAGAAAAACACGCTCGCTTAATCAATACTGCCGTCTCTTCTGTTTTCCAAGCGCTATCCGGTCAGGCGTTGCAGTACACTAGCCCTGTCTTAGTGTATCCCTGTGGGAGCTTAGTATTCAGGGCATCATTGATTACCAATTATGGTGATCATTCCATTCGGAGGTTATTGATTTTTGCAGGTCAAAAAAAAAAAACAAGGCAAACATGACCGCTATGCTCATGGGATGCTCAAAAGCAACCAATCTTGCTACAGTATATACAATAAAATTCCACTCACATGTAACCATTTCTAGATTTGCTATAGCGCTAAGGCTGAAATCATGTGACATACATTCAAAGCACTTACTGTCACACTTCTAGGGCTTAGAAACTGCTTTTGCCTGCAGACGTAAGTGTGATAGCCAGAAGTCTCCAGGAGATCTGTAGAGGGTTTTGCTAGAAAAGACACTAGAAAAAACCTCAAAGCGTGGCAAAAATGTGGTCACGCCAAATACTGATTTGATTAAGTTGAAGAATCCAGGAAGTGGATGAATTAATTAATACTAATAACAGTTAGCGAAGTTTAAAAAAATACAGTGTAGACATGGGGCGGCACGATGGTGTAGTGGTTAGCACATCCGCCACACAGCAAGAAGGTCCTGGGTTCGAGTCCCGGTCTCAGTCTCGGTGAGGACATTTCTGTGTGGAGTTTGCATGTTCTGCCCCTGCTTGCATGGGTTTCCTCTGGGTACTCCGGTTTCATCCCACAGTCCAAAGACATGCACATCAGGCCAACTGACTGTTCCAAGTGGACCCTAGGTGTAAATGTGAATGGTTGTGTGTGTGTTGCCGTGCGATGTTCTGGCGTGTACCCAGCCTTTGCAGTGTCGGCTGAGATAGGCGCCAGACTTCCCGCGACACTAAGCGGTTTGGCAAATGAGTGATATGAGAAATGAAAACGTTTACATACTCATTTGCCAAACCGCTTAATCCTACAATGGTTGCATGGAGTGCCGATCTCAGCCAATACTGGGTAAAGAGGGTTTACACCCAGAACAGGGCAACAAACAACCATTCACTCTCACACTCACACCTAGGGGCAATTTGGAACAGGGTTAATCCGGTATTCTTTCTCAGTTTAATTTCCCTGACTCAATCCTGCTGTGGTGTGAATCTTAAAACTCTAAAGAGAGATGCTTTCAGAGTCACGTTCTGCAGAACGCACGTGTCTGTAATTCATTTCAGTCGGAAGCAAAGAGAAGGACAGCAGACATATTGGTGCGTCTTTCTTCTGCTTTGACTCTATAAGTCTCCTCAAGGTTGAAGCTGGTGTTTACACATGGGTAATTTATTTCTGCTGAAACCGAAGCGTTGACCTGTAAAATGGGCCCGAGATAATACTGACCCAAACACGCGAGTCTGCACATGCAAGTAATTACAGAGGCTTTACAGAGCGATCGATAGCCATGCCGTTCTTTTCTTCTTTTGCTTCAGTTAGGAAAAGAAAATCAAGCCAACATACGTAAGCTGCAGCTCTTTTTAACCTTATAGAACTTTGGGCGGCGCTTCAGTGGGGATGCTGATTGGAAGATGATTTCCAGGACTTCTCCTTGTTCATTCCATCCGATCATTTGGCTGTTATGATTCCATTGTCGCAAGATGAATAAGTACATGGCTCCAAAACTGACATCAATTAATCAAGAAAATTCTGGCGGAAGCACGGAAACTTATTTTTTTCCCCCATTTTATAAACAATCTTGAGTCACTTGGAGGATTTTTTTTTTTTTTGGTGCACATTTTCAACACAAGGCCAACGACTTCAATCGGCATTCATCGCTTTCCATCCTCATGTGCTAAATCACACTAAATCTCTTCGGCTGGCCACAGCAAAGCCATTTATTTTCCATCCCTCCCGGTGATACTTTCACTTCATATTTCATCATGTTTTTTTTCCCCGCCATCAAGAACTGCCACAAGCCATGATAACGATTCCTGCACATTTGCTCTTCGTCTTTACCAAATACACTTTTGTTTCTCAGCCCAATCACCTCGCCAGAGAGAAGAAAAAAAGCCATTATCTCCAGTCCAGGATTAATTACTTTCGAAGAATAATTAACTTTTTCTTGCTGAAAGTCTTTTGATAATCCATCATTCCGGTGCTCGTGTTTACTGGCGCAGTAGAGACCCTGACAGCGCACTGTAGATCTGTGTGACGCATTAGCACGTTATAAAGAAACTCGATCAAGCACTTGCTCAATGATAGCCCACCACCTTCAATCCACTATTTGTGATTAGATCTCAGAAAATAAATAAATAAATAAAAATCATAACTTCTAACAAAGAGGTTGCACAAAAATGTGTGGACTTTCATTAAAATTCTACCAGAGGTTGGGTTTTGAATGAGAAAGACTCCATTTGTCTTTGGAGATGATCTGCATCAAATACTCTATCCAGGAATTTTTATTTTAAAGGATTTTTCAGCAATAAAATTTTTTTTGGATGTGTCATATTTCAGCAGGTCCAGCAGGGGGTGCTGTGTACATTCTGTTATTTGCATAACGTTATGTATGGATTTTCATGAAATTTCTAGATAATAAATGTCTCTAATATTGTGAGATTGTGACAATTTTAAACATTTTGGCTCATATGGCGGTTTGCTGAGCTTGGCAGAGGGCTGTGCTCTCTGTGTACCCTTGTTTAGCCTTTATAACCAGGGCAATTATTTCACGTTTCCTGTGATTAGAAAACAATAACACGAACGACTGGCCTAAATATGCCATCCTGGATGTGATCTTGATTAATAGTTGATTTGCCTGTAGTGCTAAGTACGACGACACATTTCGGGAAATGTCATTAGCAACCCTGGGTGTGCTTTCTTTTCTTGATAGTGCATACTGTGCGCATGATGTGAGGGAATGAAAAATTCGGCACAGGAAGCTTTACTTTGAGGACATGTTAATATCTGACATCAGAAGCGGATCAGCCTCTTATTAGCCTGTAGTGTTAGCATGAAGCAGGTATTATTACTCGCTAGGAGAAGAGGAGAAGAGATTAGAGGAGTGGACTGCTGCTGCTTTAGCTCATCATGTCCAGCTTAATAGGCAGGTCAATTTAATTTGACTCGTCTGATATTAAAGAGCTGCTGTTGATAAAAAGGGGTATACTTCATTAGCTAGTGCTGTGAGCAGATGAGCAGATGCGGCTGGGGAGTGTGGGAGAGTAAGGGGGGGCAGGAGTGTCAGATCGTTGGATCGTTGGATGGAACCAAACAATTCATCAACTGCTGAGGACGGAGTGAGATATTTAGTGCTGTAAAGAGTTACAATACTGTACGCATTGCACATTTTTCCAGTCTAAGTTTCTGTAGTTATGCTAAAAACATGCATACACGTTCCTTATACTGTCCTCCCTTCTTTTACAATACAGCAATTCATCACTAGCATGGCTCTTTTAGCTCTAAACTCTTATTATCCGGTCCCATAATGTGCTTTCCAAGTGGAAAGACTTACAATGCCATTAAATCTCCAGATCCCAATCAGTCACTAGAGCGAGATCTTCTATTGACCACTGAATAAACATTAATAGGGTGGCTGTGTTGGTCTGGCCTCCACTTGAGCTTTGGAAGAGGGTCAAGAGCAGTTAAAGACATTAGAAAGTAATAAATCCGGGTAATTTGCTGCAGTGCTCAGAGACAACAGCAGCAGCACATAGTTAAGAGTGTTTTTATTTATTTTTTTATTTTTTTTAAAAAATACAGGGAAATTGAGATTTACTTCAAGTCATGTAGAGAGAAAAATATATTTTACTGTTAAATAAATTGTAGAATTGCAGTATGAGCGTGATTTATTTTTAAATTGGATTTCATTTTGGTGGGCGGAGCTTCTGGTCATCTATCTCATAAAAGAGACAGAATGTCTTCTAGGGCTTTTGGGAGGTCAAAGTTACTTACTGTGAGCTAAAAAATAAGGGGCAGCTGTGGCCTAATGGTTAGAGAAATGGGTTTAGGACCGAAAGGTCACTGGTTCGGTTCCTGGACCAGCAGGAAAAATGTATGGTGGCGGGGGGCCCTTCCTCCACACTCAAAACTGAAGTGCCCTTGAGCAAGGCATCTAACCCCCAACTGCTCGTGTGTGTGCTCACTTTGGCTCTCTAAAATGCAGAGCCAAATTTCCCTTGTGGGATTAATATAGCAAATAAAGACTAAAAATAACATTTAACATTAATTTTAATGCTGTAATTCATTTACATCCTCTCCTCCTCCAAATTCTGTGTCGAAAGGGAATTTTAAAGAGTGAGTTCAGCGCCAATAACTAACTAACCAAGTAAATAAATAAATAAACAAGCAAACACCAACCCCTTTGTCCATTACTAAATTTTCACTGCACATTTTTAGTAACGGTAACCTTAACGGTTCCTGCTGCACTCATGATACATTGTACAAGTTCTTACTGTGTGCAGCCAATTTTTTTGAGGGCGTAGTGGGAACACAGCAAAGCATGACAAAAGCCATATTTGTGATGTCATTAAGGTCACATGACAGCTATTTGAGTTTTTAAAAATATGAACTTTCATTTATTCATTCATTTATTTTCTAAGCCGCTTAATTCTAATTAGTGTCGCGGGGAGGCTGGCGCCCATCTCAGCAGACTCTGGGAAAAGGCGGGGTACACCCTACACAGCTTGCCAGGCCCTTGCAGAGCCAACACACACGCAAACATTCAGTCTCAAACCTAGGGGTGATTTGGAACCGCCAATCAGCCCACTGTGCCTGTTCTTGGACCGTGTGAGGAAACCAGAGTACCCAGAGGAAACCCAAGCAAGCACAGGGAGACCATGCAAACTTCACACAGAAACACCCCGAGCCCGGGAATCGAATCCAAGTCCTTCTTGTTGTAAGGCGGATGTGCTAACCACTGCACCACCGTGCCGCCTCTCTCTAAAGAACTGAAAAAAAATTTAACTGTAAGAAATTTTAAACAAAACAAAAAGAAAAGAAGAAAGCATACTCACAAACATCTGTGGAAATGAATAAAGCAGATGGAACATGGCGTGAAAAGAGTTTAACTACTAGATTCTCTTATAACAAGTCAACTTTTTAAAATAATTAAATAATGAAATAAACTCAATTTCAGTTTCAAATGTATTATCGAACCCTTCCTCTACCACTGTGCTTGGTGTCATGATCCTCTTTAAAAGCAGGGAATATGCTGCAGCCAGATTCTGTGATGAGCTAACCATGTGCATATGGACATCATGCTGTGAATTACCCTACTGTTCTACTCTTAACTGCTCGAGAGATCGATAGAGGAGCACTTCCTCCGAGTTGGAAGTCCAGCAATCAATATGGCAGAAACTGGAGTATGTGGTGGATCGCCGTGGAGCTATCGACACAAACATCTCATCAATACCCCCCACCCCCACCACACACACACACACACACACACACACACAATCACAATCACGAGGGCAATCAGGGCTACAGCGACCGCATGGGTCATCGATCGGCCCTGCCGCTTGGACAGATTCTGCTTGATTTCGATGTCTAATACTGACCTATTCACTATTACACATGCAAACGCTTAATTAAGTGGTCAGGTAGTAAAGATCCTAGCTTTGACACTGAGCCGTGTTCCGTGGCATGGAAGTGTCCTGTGTGTCTTAATACGCACAGGTCAGTGAGTTCTTCTCAAATTCAAATCAGATAACTGAAGGTCCCAAGGAAAAATTAAAACAATCTTTAAAACATTTAAAACCTGTGATGGCCTGGCGAACTGTCCAGGGTGTAGATGAGATGGGTGCCAGCCTCCCCGCGACCCTAATTAGGATTAAGCGGTTCAGAAAATAAATGAATGAAAATATTTAAAACATCTACACACAAGTAGTAAACACAGTAGAGTTTATGAGGTTTGACTGCAAAAAAATGAGCGTCGGAGATGCCAGTACTGAAAGTGACACACCGGGGACCGTGTTTACACGTCGATGCGTAATTCCTTCATTTATCCCTCTGTGCACTGCTAGATATTAGAGATACTTCCTGAGCTGCCTGTAGTTGAAGCAGTCACACTCACGGCTGACCTGGTTTCATCTCAAAAGCATCCAGTAAGCATGCAGTGAGGTTTAACATGTGCATGAGCAAAGGAGAACCATTTGCACATCTTGAAATCACTAAATCAGGACACGTTTCTGTCATCACATAAGCAACAGTGAAAAAAACACAGTTGTTAGCCAACTTTGAAATGTCGACTTCAATTGATTATTTGGTGGTACAGAACGTCACAAGATGGTGCACTAACAGCACACGAGATGCATGGGTAGTATTTATTTATAAATTTTGGTTTAATTCTAAATTAATCTAAAAAAAAAGTAAGAATCTGCGATTGATAAGTACACAAGATAGGTTCGATCTGATTGGTCCACTGTCTTAAGAAGTATTATCCTGAGTGGATAGTGCTTGAATCAAAATGAAGGACACTCGTGGCTGGTCATTGTCACTTGGAGCAGACGGTGTCATCATTATCACGCTTTTATATGGAAAAATCAGCCATAAAAAAACAATTTTTTTTTTGTTGTTGTCCTTGCATTTCTAGTTCTTGCATTTTCAGTTTGTTTTTCTTTATGCTTCCATGTAGTATATACTAAAACTCCTAAGAATAGTTAAAGAGACACTGTTACATGGCTTTTAAGTCAGGCATGCGCTCGGAGCTCATGCATCTGTCATGATTTAATAAAAATAAATAAATAAATAAATACACAAACAAAAACATAATCTAATTTTAGTGTGCTTTTTGTTTATGTTCCCGTGTAGTATACACTAAAACAATTACTTGCCTCAGGCTCAGTGGCTCCATCTGGCCTTCAGAGAATAATTATTAATTAGCCTTGCTTACTAACCATCACCGATTGCCCCACCCTTTGGCTCATAATTCCCATGTGCTCATGTCCTGGTTCTTGTACCACACCCATCCATTCAATGCTTTGTTCATAAACTGTCTGCACCTGTTTTTCTGCACCTGTTCTGTGTTATCCTTCCTGATTAGTTTGTCTACTTATGAACCTGATTTCCGGTGCTGCATTCAACGACTGAATGTGTTACAGTGGCGCAACTCAACTGTCCCATTTCAAAGATGCCCTCAAACGCGGCCAAGAAATGCAGCCTTCTTTATCCGAGCTGCGAAGACTACAACAGGTGAATCCTTCTCATTACAACCTAACCCGAGATTCCTTACATTTTGAAGTCAGATTTGCACAGCTGCAAAAGTTGTTAATCAGCAACAGGAGAAGTGATATGCTAATGGAAAGAAGGAAATCTTCTGTGGACTAGACCATCTCTTTGAACACAGCTTGCTTCGTAACGATGGTGTTCAAAAGTGGAATTGGGATTCAGCTAATGTATACAGTACATTACTGTTCTTTGTTCCAGCTTTTTCAGCCCTGCTTTACACATGCTTCCTAATTTAGCTTTGACTTTTGCTTGCGTTGTGATACTGATTATTGATTACCTTCAGTTTACACACAGGGGTTTTGCCTCTTTGACGCACGTTACATTAGCCAGACTTGACGTTACGTCAGCTCTAATATTCTCACACAGTAGCTATTTTAGTGCTATTTACTGTTCAGGAACTTGCATCATATCGTAATGCCCTCCGCTTCTGAAGTGTACACTGATCGTGATGGTTAAGCAGCCTCTTTACTTATTATTATATACAAGGTCAGGCACTCTGGAATTCATCCTTACGAATCAATTTTAAACCAAATGTCTACATGGTGTGGAAGCAGTGTGCATCTCTATTTCATCCAACCTTCTCCAGGAATCCAGCTCAAGCGCTCAGAATTCTCTTTCACAACCCTAACATGCAGTTAAAAGTGCGGTATGTGTTGGCTAATAACGACAGCTAACGTTATTACAAGCATGGTGGTGGAGCAGTGCAAGTCTCATAATGAACTGGAGAGCGATGCGCTGGGACGGCACGTCTAAACCCGTTTGTGTTGGAGGACGACTGAGGGAGGGAAGAGAGGAAATCCTGTTAGAGGAGTTGCTGTGGAGAAATAATTATCACTGATGATTCCACTCTCACAGTAATTACAGCTGTGGGATAAATGAGGACGTAGGCGCCACTGACCTAAAAAGATCCTCCTTCAACTGAGGCCTGATGAGAAACTCAGGGTTTTGGGTTAGTGTAAAGAGTGTAAAAAAAATAAATAAATAAAATAAAATATATGAATTGTAAAAGTATGAAAGAATTTAAGATCAGGGAAGTGCAAATGCTTCATGATCTTTTGACTGAACAGAAACACACTATGACATTGTGAATGTTCATCATTTAAAGGCTATATATAGTGTCTGTCTGGAGTCTGGGAGTCTCATTAGCATATTCATTTGAATATTAGGCCACACCCAGACAACTTAGAACCTTTTTCATCATGCAGGAGTTTCAGTGATGAACAATTAATGTGTATTGTTTTAATCTTTGCCTCTCTCTCTCTCTCTCTCTCTCTCTGTCTGTCTCTCCTGCTTATGAAGGAGCACTGATTGCACTAAATGCCCCTGATTACATTTTAAATGTAAAACTAATTGCTGATTTCTTTTTTATCTCAGAAGCCTGACAACTTTTACAACTTAAACACATTCCTTTCCGGAGGAAGAAGAGAAAGTGTGACAACAGCAGTGCAGAGAAGTGTGACAGGAATTAGTAATACATCTAATTAGAATATACATACATGCATACACCGGTCAGCCAAAATAATGTATTTCTTCTCTCCGTACCCTATGTCTCAGTCTCCTTTCGATTCCCGCTGTGTGCTACACAGCCCAGCTTCGCCCTCTAGCAGTGCACAAGCCTCATTGGCAGCACTTCCAGGTTTACAGGGCGGAAGAACTACAGCACACCTACGTTCAGTGGGGCCAGGGATCAGTCCAACATGCGAGTGATTGGGCAGCTGACTGGCAGACGTTATAAACATGCACGACGCCAGAGAAATCAATAATCGTGTATGCTTGAAGTAGTGTGTGTGTGTGTTTATGTCTGCTTTCCATGTTCATTTCAGTGCTATGTTCGTGCATTACTTGTGCTTGCCATGTTTTCATTTTGCTTTGGTGTTTATAAAGGTTTATGTTTATGTGTTTACGCAGTAAAGAGAATATAGTTTGGCATCTCTGCAGGCGTCCTACAGCAGTGTGACACACTGGATATGAGCAAACACAAGTTCTAATTGGCTAATCTATTACTAGGATAGTACCCCATATACCATTAGTAGTCACTGCAAAGAACATGGAAACAGTCGCAAATGCTTGCCCTCAATGAAACTTTAAAAAGTATTTGACTGTAAGAATTATTAATTATTATTATTTTCAAAGACACACAAAAAAAGAAAAAATAATAACATTTTGCAAACTTTTGTTTGTGAAAAGTGTTTTTTTAGTTTTTAAGGATTATAATTATATATACATACATACATAAATATAATAATTTAGCTACGCACACACACACACACACACACACACACACACACCTCTTCCAAACACAAACTGATGGAACATTTATTAATATTAGGCTTTAAAAATTGCATAATAACGTCTGAATGATCGCTAAACTTAGCACGGAGATAAAAGATGCTAAAGGACTCTGTGAGACGTTGCATCGGGGTGCTGTCTCCATGTCGAATGATGGATCATCCAGCAAGAGTCATTTTGCAGAGTGAGAGAAGAGCAGAGAGAGGGGGAAATGGTGACGACTCGGAGAGATGGATTCAGGACGGCGAGAAGGCAGCTGCAGCGGAAAGCGTCTCCGCTGAGCTTACTGACAATGAAATCAATTTGGGGGGAAAAAAAGCATTTAATCTTGCAGCCACCGTCAAGATTCTTACCACTAATAGCATCCAGAGTGCATGTATATGAGAGAGAGAGAGAGAGACAGAGAGAGAGAGAGAGAGAGAGAGTGAGAGAGAGTATTTTAGCCAGTCATGCTCTCGGCAATTGGATGCCAGGGTAAATTGAAGTGTGTAAATCGTGGCATTACAGAGCCTTGGTGTGTTAAACTGGCAGTAGCTGGGGATGGATTAGCAAGGCCAGCGCTAACATCTTTCTGCCGAGAAAGGCTCTCTCTGACACTAATGGCTGCCAGTCTCGTCTTAAGCTCGTGTCAAACATTCAAACTCTGCCAGACTGCCTTCCTTCACTCAGCGGTGCCTCCGCAAAAGAAAAAAAAAACAAAAAAAAACAAACAAAAAAATGTATTTATCCCAAAGAGCCGAGTGAAGACATTCTGAGAGAACGCCTGCGCACTTTTTCACAGAAGGTCACAAATATAAACGTCCTTTGAAAAAGTTCTGGATGGATATTTTTATAATTTGAACAAAAAAATCCCTCTGAAAATATCTACAGAAAAGTTGCTATTTCCCCAGTTAAAAAACAACAACAAAAAATTTGTAGGGGTCAATACTGCATTAGCATTACATAGACTGGAAAATTTCTTGATCTTTTATATTGTTTAAAGGATATCAGCTCATGAGGACCTGAACCTAGGATTAAGTTATTAAACAGCTCATTTGCATAATGATTGGTTAATTACAGCATTATTATTATTTATAAGAGACTGCTATGTCTAATAAACCGTAGTTATGGGCCAGGTTAATAACCTAAGCAATAAAATCAATTTTACAATTATAAATATATTTTAAATAAAAAATAAATAAAAAAAATTCTAAAATATTTTTTACATAATAATAAAATCAATTTTACTATTATAAATATTTTAATAATAAAACAAATGTAAAAATTAAAAAATAAATGTTAAATAATAATAAAATCAATGTTAATATTTAATGTTAAAATTATACAATTATTTTAATTATATTTTCATAAAAACAATTTCAAAAGAAACACTTCTAAAATAGATTTTCGATAATGAAATATTTTTTACATTCTAAAATCAATTTAGAAATTATAAAATTCTTTTCAAAATAATAAAAAATATATTTTTTTATAATAAAATACATTTTAAAATTATAAAATGTAAAAAATGAATAAAATAATTTTTAAATATAATAAAAATTAATTTTAGGGCTATATTTTGGTGTAGAAATTTGTATTTGTACAAAGAGGGATAATGTACAGCAAGCTGGTCGTTATTACAAAAGGCTTGTCTGCTTCATATCCTTGTCCTGCATCACTCCAGGTTTATTTTTTAATAATGACCAGCTCACTGTACACATATAGTATCCAAATTACTAGGGTTACACCACCTACACCAACTACTTCCTGGTTAAAGAAACAAAATAGCAGACGCATTAACACTCCGCACTATCCCCTTCCTAATGATCAGCACAGTTATGTAATACCAGCTACTTCAGATCACGCTTAAATATATTTACACCAGCCACATAAGACTTATGTTATCACACTTAAAATTCATGCCAAACATCCAATCTGCATTCAAGTCCACATTTTTCCACTTTAAATATTCCAAAATGCACATCATCAGTATTGGAGATGCCTTTGTGTCCTGAGCAGAGATGTATCTCTCATACCACTGCTATGCAGATGACACTCAACTTGTTCTCTCTTTTCCTCCCTCAGACACTGATGTTTCTGCCCGG
>JBCNYH010000011.1:15451929-15453531 GCA_039654325.1 Tandanus tandanus | reverse complement strand
ATCTATCTATCTATCTATCTATCTATCTATCTATCTGTCTATCTATCTATCTATCTATCTATCTATCTATCTATCTAGATATCTATATATATGTACTTATCTATCTATCTATCTATCTATCTATCTATCTGTCTATCTATCCATCAATCTGTCTGTCTGTCTGTCTGTCTATCCATCCATCAAGCTGTCTGTCTGTCTGTCTGTCTATATATTTGTATATCTATATATGTACTTATCTATCTATCTATACGTACTTATCTATCTATCTATCTATCTATCCGACCGACCGACTGACCGTCTGTTTATCTATCTACCTATGTATCTATCTATATATATATATGTACTTATCTATCTATCTACCTGTCTATCTATCTATCTATCTATCTATCTATCTATCTATATATATGTACTTATCTGTCTATCTATCTGTCTATCTATCCATCAGTCTGTCTGTCTGTCTGTCTGTCTATTTATCTATCAATCTATTTGTATATCTATATATGTAGTTATCTATCTATCCATCCATCCATCCATCTATATATGTACTTATTTATCTATCTATCTGTGTATCTATTTATCTGTCCGTCCTTCCGTCCGTCCGACCGACCGTCTGTCTATCTATCCATCTATTTATCTATATATATATATATGTATGTGTGTACTTGTCCGTCCGTCCGTCCGTCCGTCCGTCCGTCCGTCCGTCCGTCCGTCCGACCGTCCGACCGTCCGTCCGTATATATATATATATATGTACTTATCTATCTATCTATCTATCTATCTATCTATCTATCTATCTATACCAAGTGTTATTTATTTATTTGCAGCTTTGCATGAATTCCATGGCCTTTTAAGGAAAATAATCCTAAAATAAACAAATAATCAATTATTTTACACCAGTACAATAAAGATACATCCGTGTGCCATATGACTAAATGCAGTTATAAAATATTCGTGGCATGATCATAACCCTCACTGCTCTGTACTTAGACCTAAAAAAAAAAAAAATCATTACAAACGATTGCAGCTCCCGCTGAGCAGAAACTTCAAAGCACAGTGTAAATCGGGTTTGTTATAAAGAGGAAGGAGAAGTCATTCGTCGCCTCGTAACAACACATGAATAGATTAGAATATGATTTGCATAAATTTGACTTGTATATTCCCTACTGGAGTTCTTTTACCATTAAAAAAATATAAATAAATAAATAAAAAAGCAATGCTTTTGGAGCTCCAGTTTATCCACATGAACGTGTCTGTATGCGGGGCTGTGTCACGATGGCCCTCACAGACAAAGCCATTAGCTCTTAAAGCTTGGGTGAATACATCATGAGCGAGTTCAAGCAGGAATAAAACTGTTTTAAGATAAACACCTGCTTGGACTGATCTGATGAAGCTGGGTGTTGAGGCTTGCACCTCTCGGCTTTAAGGTCAGTGTTAAATAACATTTGGAGCGTGTGGTTTCGGGTTCTGTCGTTTGACATTTGGGGATAATTTAGTTAGATTAAAAGACTGTGCTTTGCTGACATTTACTGTGTCGGGAAGAAAAAAAACATCTGACGTTCAGTCTTACCGGGTAAAGGAGGATGATGTGGCTGAGCTGCTCCG
>JBCNYH010000011.1:15429429-15449429 GCA_039654325.1 Tandanus tandanus | reverse complement strand
GGAACTGAACATTATATCTTATTCATTTATTTTTCTCCAAGTGCCTCATTACCTCCTTATTATCTCTTGTACTGTATTGTCGGATATACGCTTGACTATTTTGACTTTTTTTAGGTTTAAAAAGAAATGCAGGACTAAAGTTAATGAGGCATATTTGTCACTTTTTATTCTCTGTTCTTAATGAGACAGTCGTAGCATTTCCTTCGTTTTTCAAGAACAAGAGAAAGAAAAGGATGAGTGGGGGGGAAAACAGAGGGTAAAGAAAGTTTTCTCTCAGTGGCCTCTTCACTGAAACCCCAGAGAGTTTTGTGTTTATACTCACACGAGCTAATTATGCAAGAACGGCTGTTTATCTGCAAGATCAAAAGATTTATTCCCTTTTTTGCAGTTTGATCTAAAAATGACTGCTTTAATTCTGAGCGCCAACAAAGAGCACCGTGTCCATGCTCCGCCCAGTGAGCACGCTAATTAATTAGCGTGTGTAATTAGCTTAATGAACAATTCTTGCTTATACTTCCATCCATACTTCAGAAGCCAATTTTCACACTAGCATCTGTTTAGTACAAAATATGTACTGTATCCTTTCTTTACAAGAAAAGCCTCCCGCTATTCCATGTAGCTTCTTCCTAATGTTTATTTATTGTTTGTTGAGCTAAGTTTATTGCGTTGTAGTTAAAATATCTGTGAAGGTTCGCATCAGTCCAACAATTAAACGAGTTCTTGAAGAGCATATGGCACTTGATCTGTGCTGTTCCAAATTTAAAGCTTCCCTTGGTGATTAAAACTTTTTTCTGTGTTTGGAGAAGAGAGTCTGTTTCACACCACACTGCCTCCACTCTTCACAGCAGGAGTGTGTGCTGGAAATCTACCAGCGTTCTCAGGTGCTGAGCTCTCCAAACGCTCACACGCATACACACACGCACGCACACGTGCTCTCATCACACAAATCTGACACCATTCTGTCAGGAGCTGTCAACACGCCACTCGCCGTGCCCAGCATGAGAAAGAGGGGAAGCAGAGTCTCGGTTTCTTCTGTGCGTTTTTGCTGAGGATAGCTGGCTGTGTGTCACACACTCGCCTGAAAACACGCCGATAATTAGCGCGATCCGTTCTAGTCTAGCCACAGCAGTGGGACGGGGTGGGGGTTGGGGGGTTGGGACAGAGCTCACAAGCTGGAGGAACCTGAAACAAGGAGCAGAGAGAAGGATAAAAAAAGGAAATAAATAATGAGAGATATTGAGGGAAAAAAGGAAGACAGAGAGAAAGACTGAGAAAAGGGCACCTCTAGAGGAAACTGGGACCAGGAAAGAGAATAAACAGGGTCAGGAAAAGGTGAGGGATATATAAAAAGAAGGAAAATACAAATTCTGTGGTGATGACTTTTTAATTTTAGAAGTTGCACCATTTATATATTTTTTGTTTTCTACTTGAACTACAAACTTCACCAAACAAGAACATGAGGATTAAAAATATTCTGTGACAAAAATAAACATTTAATGATGCACCCAACTGCGTTACTACTGAAGCAGAGTTACTATTAAAATTTTGGTGTTAATGAACACACGTGATCTCATAAGCACATGTTCAATGATATGACTGCAGGGAGATATGAGGAGTGTGTACAAGACATGAGGGGTGTATATGAGACATAAGGACCATGTATGAGACATGAAGGGTGTGTACAAGACATGTAGAGCATGACTGAGACATGAGTGTGTATGAGACATAATGAATGTGTACAAGACATGAGAGATGTGTATGAGACTTGAGAACCGTGTATGAGACATGAGGGGCGTGTCTGAGACATAAGGAGTGTGCATGAGACTTGAGAACCACGTATGAGACATGAGGGGCGTGTCTGAGACATGAGGAGTGTGTACGAGACATGAGGAGTGTCTGTGCAACTTGAGAACCATATATGAGACATGAGGGGTGTGTATGAGACATGAGGAGTGTGTATGAGATATCATGAATGTGTACAAGACAAGAGGAGAGTATATGGGACATGAGGAGTGTGTACGAGACTTGAGAACTGTGTATGAGACATGAGGGGTGTGTATGAGACATGAGAAGTGTGTATGAGACTTTTGAACCATGTATGAAACATGAGAAGTGTGCATAAGGTACGATGGGTGTGTATGAAACATGAGAAGTGTGTATGAGACTTTTGAACCATGTATGAGACATGAGGAGTGTGCATGAGGTACGATGGGTGTGTATGAAACATGAGTGTGTATGAGACATGAGGAGTGTGTATGAGGCATAAGGGGTGTGTATGAGACATGAGGAGTGTGTTTGAGGCATAAGGGGTGTGTATGAGACATGAGGAGTGTGTTTGAGGCATAAGGGGTGTGCATGAAGCATGAAAATCGTGTATGAGACACGATGAGGGTGTATGAGGCATGAAAAGCATGTGTGAGACATGAGGAGTGTGTGTGAGACATAAGGAGTGAATATGAGGCATAAGTAATGCTATGAGACATGAGGAGAGTATATGAAAGATAAGTGAATATAGGGTACAAGGAACGTGTATGATATATAAGGAGTGCGTATGAGACATGAGTGTAGTATATAAGATATAAGAAGTGCATATGGAGCATGTATGAGACATAAGTGTATATGAGACACAAGGAGTTTATATGAGACATGATTAGCATGTATAAGGCAAGAGGAACGTGTATAAGACATGAGGAGTTTATATGAGACATGAGTGAAGTGTACTGACATGAGAAGTCTATATGAGACACGAGGAGTGTGTACGAGACATAAGGAAAAAAACCTGAGAGGCTGAAAAAAAGAGGAAAAAAGGCATACAATAAGGGTGAGACAAACAGATCAAGTGGGATGAAGAGAGCGTGAGAGCGCGAGAAAAGGAGGAAAAAGCATTAGGTAAAGGAGGCGAAATTGAATAAAGGAAATAAAGGAAGATGAGGTGTCTGGCTAAAGGCCTTTTTAAGAAACCCGAGCCGTGCGTCGCTGCGTTCCTGCACTCTCACTGCTGAAAACGATAGCATTGATCATATATTATAAAACTATTTCCTGCCTCAGCATACGTGGCCTTCAGGTCTATAAAGGGCTAGCAGAGAGTATCGCCTTCCGTCTTCCAGTCCCACCGGAGTGTCCTTTTATCCATTTCTTCATCCTTCCATCCAGCCGTTCATCCATCTAGTCTTCCAATTAGACCACGATTCCTGTTAGGTCACAGTAGGAGGCGCTGAATGCCGCTGCTTTTTATTAGCCCTCATCTCATTTCCTCTCAGTGCTGACATACGGAAAGGGGAGGAAAAAAAAAAGCTTCAAATCCCCGAGCATGTGGGAATTAAAGGTTTTAGCAGCTTTGTGCTTGGGGGAAGCAGATTTCCCCTGACATCCTGCTCAGAAAAGAGCCCTTAGTACAACCAATCCCAGCATTATTTCTTTTTTCCTTTACACTTCACAGATAACATGTTTTCAGCTCTGCTGTCACTTCATGGCTGCCTTTTGTATATATTTTCAAACACGTGCCTTCTCTGGACGCCGCTTCTGAAGGGAACCAGGAGCGCACTGGCTGGAACTAGATCCTGCACTTCTGGCAAATCCTCTGTATCTCTGATTCTAATTTTTATTTCTTTTAATGAGAGAAGATGCGGGGATGCTCTCTATTTCAAGATTCTCCAAACAGGGGGGAAAAAACAACCTGGCTGAGTAAAATAATGCACGGTGTATTTGAGATTTATTATATAAACCTTCTTGTCATGATATAAATCTTATTTGTGCGTGTGGGTGTATGATTTATGAGCAGGGGAAAGCAGAAGAGCTTTTTTAGGTCATGTAAATGCAGTTCTCTCTCTCTCTCTCTCTTTCTCTCTCTCTCTCACACACAAACACACACACACACACACACACACACACACACACACACATTAATTTTGGAGTTTTGGGAGAAACTCCTCGCTGCTCTTAAGTGGGCTAGACGGCAGGGGGCGGAAAAAATAAAACAATAGTCATAAATCTAAAGCGTGCGGAGAGAAAGGGAGAGAAAGGGGGGTTCTTGCAAACCAAGAAAGAGAAGAGGGGGGGATAAAATTGGATGGAGAGAGAAAACTCAAAAGTGTGAAAGGAACATGGTGGGTTGAGCAAGTGACTGAGAGATAAAGATAAATCCTGAAAGGGATGACATAAGTGAGAAGGATCTTGAAATCTTGCTGAGGTGTTTTTTTGTTTTTTTTTTTGGTTGCAGTTCCTAGATTAACCACTAGTCTGTGCTATTGATCCAGCAATGTGGAACTGGATTAGTGACCTAGATATGGAGTGATGTGACATACCTGCACACACGTAATACTGTGCCGTCGGGGAATGTACAGTAGTGTGCAGTGAAGATTATACACCACCACTTTTGCCTAAAAAGGCTCCTAATAAAAAGAAGTAAAAAAAAATACTTCTCCATATTTTTTTTTCCAGAAAAATTATTATTATTATTTTTTTTTTACTTTTGCATAGCATGAATGAACTTCAAACCATATGGAATGGTGTAGCGAGTGAAGAAATAAAAAAAATATGTGAACACTGAAAGGTTAAATGCTGTAATCAAAGTAAAGGGTGGCCCTAAATATTGACTTTTTTCCCTCAAAAAATAGACTGTTATTTTTGTTATTACTATATATTGTTGTTTGTTTACTTATTCACATCAATATGATCCAATATTACATGAAATAAATACTTGAATAGTACTTGGTTTCTGATTTATCTTAATTTTGTTAAGTTTATAATCATCACTGCATCACTGTATTTTTTTATTTCTTCACTCGCTAAAACATTCCATATGGTTTGAAGTTCATTCATGCTATGCAAAAGTAAAAAAAAACAATATATGTGACACCTTTCCATTTTTCTGAAAAATTTATATTTTCAGTGTTTTTGTTTATGAGCCAAACCTTTACCTCAGTATACTTGTCGGAATGATTTTTTTGGTTCTCAATGACTACAATAGCATTGTTCAATACATTTTCACCAAAAAATTATAGAGAAGTAATTTTTTTACTTCTTTTTATTAGGAGCCCTTTTAGACAAAAGTGGTAGAGTATAAATCTTCACTGAACACTACTGTAGATGTAGATGCATACGTGAGCACATGTGGAAAAACCCACCTATCGTAGTGTTTAAGAAGTCAGTATATGTGTCTGAGGCATTAATTAAAGCAGGAGAGTTCAGATCCGCTTATATCCACTAAGCTCATGCTAAAGGATTTGTAGTCTGCAAGGTAATCTCAGTTTCAATTCCTTGGTTAAGTGGTTACAGACCAAGGTTTCCAGATTGCATCAGTGGGTTAATGAAGGGTGCAGGAGTCACATAGTCTCATTAATAAACACTGTGTTCATGTGATGCAGTCCAGATGTGGTATTATCGAAAGGGGGGGAAAATGGAACAATTTCTATATTGCACTAATATATAATAATGAAATAATATTATATTTTTTAAAAAGCCTCTTCCAACCAATCAGAATCCAATTCCGTATTAAAAGGCACAACGCTGTAGAATTTTCAAATCTGATTGGTCAGAGGGTGTTGATTGGTTTTCTATAACAGTAGGATAGGGACCCATTTTTGAATTTAAGGGTTATTCCTGATTGACTACCTGATATTTAAAATATATTAACTAACATGCAAGAAAATAATAAAATTAAGTTTTTATGTTGAAAAAACCCTATGGGGCAAGACCCGTGAAATTTTGCTAAAAATACCAAAAAATCTACAAAAATAACTAACATTTCTTATAAGTTAAGCAATGTGTAACATACATGAAAATCAACATTGATTATCTTATGGCACAAAATAACACTTAAAATCACCAACCATATAATAATAGTTCACTAATAATAGTTTATACTCAAATTTCAAAGTTAAAAGCAGCTTATTTGGGCTGTATTTATGTAACATTCTAACTATATGTATACAGTTTCATCAATTTCAATATATTGCTAAATAAAGTAAAATACATAAAACATGGACATTTTTCTTTCAAAGGTCAAGCTGATAAATTTTCTTTCGCATTGTAACAGTTATGAATTAAATGACAACACTGTTTATATCAAATAAATGTCAGAAGCTCTCCCGGGTCTGTGTGTTCTGTCTGGTTTTTCAGAACTGAAATTGCTCGGTCAAAATCATCCCAGTTTGCTGATGCATTGGTGGTTACCTTTACAAGATAAACCTTAAGGATTGAAGCAAATCTGTTAATAGTAAGGGGTTTATACTTTTCCTTCAGTTTGATCACGTCACTTTTCTTTGGCAGGGAGAGGGTTGTGTCCATTGCATATCGAAACTCTCTGTACAATCTGTCCTACTTTTCTTTGTCACTTTTGTCAGACAAAACAAACTCATCTTCTTGCTCTGGGTTAGTGAAAGGTCCACCAACTAGATCCTTCATCCGTCTCTTGTCACTGGCAAGACTCTCCTCTTCCTTCTTTTCTAGACCGCTTTTCTCCAGTCCTGCTTGACGATCCTTTCACTCCTTTGGCCTGACTAGCACTACCTTCACCGACACTACTACCACCACTACTGTTATTTCTACTACTACAAGAAACTGACTCAGACTCCATCTCCTCTATCACCTCCATCACCAGGTCAACGGGTTAATTCTGGGCTCCTGAAACAATAAACTCATCTATCAGTCTCTTACCTCATATATGACAGATTTATACAAATTTGGCGCAATTTCCGCAAAAACGCCCTATTTACAAATAGCATGCCCCATGGGTTTTTTTGAAGATATATCAAAAGTAAAGGCATTTTTGAACTATGTTCTACCTATATTTTCAGATTTTAGTAGTCAATCATGAAATTCAAATTAGGTCCTCCCCCTAATTACACCAGCTCTGACAGTAAGGTTTATATGATCTTTATATTATCTTGTTCTCGGTTTCTACAGTCATAAATTTCACACAGACATGTATGGGGGTTTGCTCTATGTTTAGGAGACATTTATTTGGCATTTTTGGAAGGAGACTCCAGTGGCAGTAGTGTGTTAAATGTCTGGGGGGTTTTTTTCCCCCTAGTTTTTCCCCTCAGACATGATAAAGTCAAAGGGACAGAGGGTGATTCAGTCACGTGATAACATGCCAGTCTGCTTTTTTGCCTTATTAACTTCAAGAGAGAAAAAAGAAATGGAATAGAGGGGAGGACTCTTCCTTAAAAAATATTTTGCAGTCAATCCAAAATGAAATTTCTAGCAAAAAAGTATAATGATGTTGGTAAAATAGCTGCCGTAAACCAATAAATCAACACACTGGATGTGTTATTATAGGACAAAAGGAAATTTTGAAAAAGTCATAAGATGACATAAATACTCAAACTTTTTGACAAACCAATGAATTTTACAAGTTGAGAACGTTACTTTAGTTCTGTTTTGTACAGTAACGTTCAGAACAACACCCCTTAATCAAAGTCATCATATAGAAATATGTTCCATTCTGCATAAAACAATCGTTTGTCAGATTCTCTATATTGACGAGCCAAATCAGAGTACATGTGTACAGTCACTGTACCCAAAAAAAATCTATATTGCGCTGCTTACGTTAATTTCGTCCTTCAGGAACGCGTAACGCTGACATCATTCCACGCCATTCCAAATTTCAGCCCGAACCCCGTATCTAAAACAAACAAAACTGCGCTTGATGCTTCATGTCAAAATGGTGTCGGGTTAATCGTGGATGGTCTGAATTGGTTTGTGTCAGTTTTCTTCTTTTTGTTTCCGGTTTTCTAAGTAATGATCGCAATAGGTAACCTTCGCAGTTGTCAGCAGCTAAAATTGATTAGTTTGAGGTAATATTTTCTGGTGAAAGTAGATAAATCGAAGGGATTTTGTGTTAGCGTTTGTGCACTGGGTGTTATCCAACATCACCAACATTTTAAATTGACATTATCTGCAAACTATGCATTGCACAGATGTGATTTTTTATTTTTTTTTTGAGGGAAAAATTATTTTATTTTTCTTTTCTGCTGGGTGCAAGTGCCTGGGACTTGTGGTGCCCACTTTTTGTAGAATGTATCATAAACTAATGTACTTCTGAATAAAATAAATCTAGGCAAACCTGCACATAGTACCATATTACACTTACATACATCACACAGCATACATCCATCTGCCCGTATATATCTACGCATGATATATACCTATAGTTAAAGCAAAACACTGTTGTTTTTACAGTTTCTTCTACATCTGTCACGTCTCTCTTTTTGCAGTATAATGGCGCCCCCCTGTGTGAGGATTAATTACTTGTTTTTTATTTTTTTTTATTTTTTATTAAGTATAGTGTGTTTTGATAGGTATGGATATAAAATATGCATGCAAGCTTTTATATGTACATCAGTGTACCTGCTTGTTAATCATAACTAATAATGATGATAATAATAATAATAATAACAATAATAATGATAAGGGTGGCACGGTGGCGCAGTGGTTAGCACGTCTGCCTCACAGCAAGAAGGTTCCGGGTTTCGATTCCCAGATTCGGGGCGTTACCGTGCTGGCGTGGGTTTCCTCCGGGTACTTTGGTTTCCTCCCACAGTCCAAAAACATGCACAGTAGGATAATTGGCGGTTCCAAATCGCCTCTCGGTGTGAGAGTGAGGTGTGAATGGTTGTATGTGTGTTGGCCCTGCAATGGTCTGGTGTGCTGTTCAGGGTGTAGCCCGCTGAGGGTACACCGCTGAGATTTTAAATCGATAGTAAATCGATTCATATCTATATACTTTAACTTTAACTTTAACACTATAACTTTTACACTAACATCTGGAACAGGGTATTTTCAGGTAAGGTGTTATAAAAATTCTAGAAAAGTCATGTGATCGTAACTCAGTGAGGTTTTTTTTGTTTGTTTTTTGTAGAAATACTTTGTTAGACCTCTAATAAACATTTTTCTTCTACAACTGTTGTGGATAAATTGCCCATTTTAAACCACTCAAAAACAAATCTTCATTCTAAAACTGTTTTACCCGATGCATTTGAGCACAATTAAAAAGTGAAATAACAAACGTGTCACACATAGGCTTGATTCTCTTGGGAGTACCAGAAGTTGAAAACGTGTGCTTCTCATTTAAAGTGCGTGACCGTGATTATTTATTACTTTATCTTTATGAACATTTTCGGCTGTCGGGTACTAGAAGTCTGCAGTTTAAGACGCAGGTCGATAGTTCATCACCAAGCACTGTCCTCATGAGGAATCCTTGTGCATAGACACAGCCAGCTGTATTAATTACCAGCATTAAAAAATTGGGTGTGTGAGTACATACACAAAGTCAGTAGGGAAACTGGCAGCCGTCTAGTGTGTGTATATAAACGGAGCTCTTCTTCGTGTGAGAAGTGTTGATGTTCTTATTAAATATTCCATTCTGACAGGCTAATGTATTCCACTATTGGCTCTGTGGTACTTTCTTCGGCTCTCTCTATATTAGTCCCTGAATGCATGGCTTTATTGCCGTATTCAGAAATAGGATACAATTTAAATACTCACTCGCTCAGTCAGTCTGTCTAAAAGTGTGTGTGTGTGTGTGTGTGTGTGTGTGTGTGTGTGTGTGTGTGTGTGTGTGTGTGTGTGTGTTTGAGTGTGCATCGAAGTCAAGTCAGGTTTATTAGGAGAGAACTTTTTTTTTTCCAAAAGACGTCTCAGAAATTCAGCTCGGCAGCGCTAATGAGGAAGAAGAGGGTGACAGTGTGAAGGATAAACTCCCCAGTGATGCAACGTTCACTGAGGTGAGAGCACATGTACAGCACGCACTCACTCCAACTCCAATAGATAATTTAACCCTGATTATAATTATAATATAGGAAAGAAAACTACGAAAATAAACAATGCGTTCTTATCCGTTCTAAGCGGTGTCACAGTTGGAATTGTGTCTTAAAGGTGACCATTTACTAGGGAGTAGTCTAAGTGATTTATCTTCCATTATCAGTTCATTTTGGCTGAATACAAAGGTTTCCTAGTGAAATCACCCCAGATTACAAGCTTAGTATCTCTTATTCAGCCGTTTTACACCTTGTATTGGTTTTGCGTCTGCTTACAATAACAATAACATGACCACGTGACCCGAAGAAATATTGCAATAACTTGGCAGTGCAACATACATTCGTATACAGGAGTAAGCAAATGGTTTCAGAAAGACATCGTGGCTAATTCATTTCCATTTTATTTTAATAGCCATGTAATTCATGTTTATTTAATTAGCCTGGTAAGTGAACAGGTCCCTTCAATCGCATACACGCAGTGTCTGTGATTCTGAACTGCTCTTATGAACTCGTTTTTTTTTTCCCCCCATCTTGGCATTTAAGCATTAAAGGGGCATTTCATAAAACAGAAATCACTCTATAATTGCTTTTCTCCTATCAGTCAGTCGAAAGGACACATCAATAAAATCTCCTTCCCCAGTTACAGCGCTGGTCGACGTCTTTTCAGTGCATGTATTAGAAAAAGAATTCTGAAACCGTCGCGACTTTTTCATTTGCGGCAAATAATGCAAATAAATTCCACGTCTGCGCAGGTGGCAAAAATGTGTAAACAAGACGCATTCTTACTTTTTCTTCAATTTCTCAAAGAGATGATGGAGCTAAGTCTTTATTTCATCACCAATCAAGTACATTAAAGGTTCACTTCATGAGAACAGGAAAAAATCTCAAATTCTGGTTTATACTTACCCAAAAATTAAATGTTAGGTCATTCTCTGAAACTGGTACCATAAAGTGTGACATTCACAATCCCAAAATTTTTATGTAGTCCAGCTTATTTCCTCTATATTGACCATAAATTAATGAACCATTGTTACAATTACAGTGAGAGAACTATCTCATGCACATCACTGCACTTTTATTAGTAACAAACAGGAAGAAATCCGTTTGTTTTTGGTGAATAAATAAATGAATTAACGCTTGACTAAGTGTGAAATAAATACTCTTCAGGAGGAACTCAACTGTACAGTGAACGTTGTAACAAGGAACCTCACCCCTCAGAGGAAAAATTTGTCGGTTGCGTATGTAAATGGCATGGACGCCACTGGTTACGCACGGAACCATACATTAATATGCGATTCTCAGTCCACAAAGTAATAAAAACACACATTTCATCTCTGGATATAAATTTTAATGCAAAATCTTTATTGCAAGCCCTACTATTTACATTTTGAGTTGATACTTCGATGATAACATGGCATGAAACATAAGGAACAAAAAAAAGTCATAATTTTTGTCCACACATTGCAGCCAATTAGAGTTTTATTTTCTGAATGTATCCGAATTATTTTGTCTGACATGTTCTATGTGGTATGTTTTGGGCAGGGATTACTCTTTTCGTACTCTTTTTAGTTTCTGTAAAATACATTTCATGTTCATTATTAGTGTATCGTGTAAAGCATTGGTCAAAGTGTACTCTCACTATCCAGCTGCTACTGTTGAGCCCTTGATCAAGGCCCACAACCCTCAATTGCTCAGTTGTACATTACATGCGCACTTAAAGTCACGTGTCAAGTATAAAGTGGTCATTAGAGAGCTGGACACACCAATCCAACAGTATGTCCATCTACCAACGTTGTGATGTCAGTGAGTTTATTGGTGGGTCCAGCACGTTAGCACTGAAAGCACATACTGACTCTAATCACACTTTCAGTTCAGCGAATAAGAATATGAGAAGCAAGATGGATCAAATGAAAAAAATTAAAATAAACAAATGAGGACATCACTCCTTTCATGTGCTCTCTGCTTATTTTCCACCTTTGCTTCTTTCTTTCTTCTTCTACAAGCAGGGGTGCACAAAGGCTTATCTTCTTATCAACTTCTTATCAGCCATAACCTGGATTAAAAGTTTCTATATACTGTAAAAGCATCTGTATTAAGTGAGTGAAAGGCATGTGGAAATAATAAGTAAACAATCCAGTGTCCCAGTGGAATGACGGATACAGACAATCACCACCTGATGGTGTGGAGAGTTATTTCGTCTCATGCGGGCGTATAGCGATCATGCTAGTAGCCGGGAGTCTTTGCAGTATGTGCATGCGTGACTTTTTTTAGGCAAGAAAAGCAGAGAGCCTTTAATTGCCGCTGGTCCCTGGTTGTCGGGTTGGTGTGTTCCAGGCTTTACAGTTGTGTGTGTGTTTGTGTGTAATTGTACTGTTATTCAAAAGAGGAGTTTTGGTATGCTCAAATTATAAATATAACAGCAGGGCTCACATGAAGTCATTCAAGTCACTCTCTCACTCTCACTCACAAACACCCAGCCACCCACACATGCACTCCCCAACACAAATACTCAAAGCTACAAAGAGACTCACAAACAATGAATGGTCATTACACAGAGAACGTTCGTGAATGCCACCACAGTGTGAACGCAACCCAATGACGAGGCCTTGTTTCTCAGACCCGTGACAAAATAACAGTTTCACGCATACGTGACCTGAAATGCCTTTTCGAAATATTTCTCCACAAGCATTTCACTGTGTTTAAAGGTACAGAAGCGTTTTATATCTCAGGATGCTACCAGGGAAAACTTGATGACTTAAAATGACTGTCAGATCAGCATGCTTTCTTAAAAATACCTGCATATAAGCAGACGTCCATATTTAGGCATAAAGACCCACCCACCATATCACCAGGGTTTGCTCGCTTGTAGCCATTTGCATAGTTCTTCCCTCTAGTAACAAAACAGAAGCATATTCACTCCAGCTGCAGTCATTGTCGTACTCACTAAATGAATCACTGAATCTCTGACTTACTGAATCCTTTAGGACTGACTCCTCCAACTGAGAAAGCCTAATGCAGCTTATGTCAATTTCCAGTGAGCTGCACATTACACACTGTTCCCTCAAGCTGCGAAATAGCTAGCCACTACTCGTCATCATCACATTGCTAAAAATTCCTATTTTCACCTTATACTCACTCATTCACTCACTCATTTGCTGAACCGCTTAATCCTATTAGAGTCGCAGGGAGGCTGGCGCCCATCTCAGCCGACTCTGGGCGAAGGATGGGTACACCCTGAACAACTCGCCACACCATTGCAGGGCAACACACATACATGACCTAGGGTCAAACTGAACAAGCCGGCTAGCCTAATGTGCATGCCTTTGAACTGTCGGAGGAAACCGGAGTACCCGAAGGAAACACACGCAAGCACAGGGAGAACATGGAAACTCCACACAAAAGTCCGGGCCCAGGACTCGAACCCAGGACCTTCTTGCTGTGAGGTGGACGTGCTAACCACTACGCCAGTGTAGTTGGCGGAGGTTTACGCTGTCCTGGTTCTCTTATACCACATGAAATGATTTCCCTGCTACAAATGATGATGCACACAGACTACAAGTAATTTCTCACTCTCCTTCACAGAAAGAAATGAAAAACTGAATTATTTTTTGCTTTTATTCCACAACAGTCTAGTCAGTGAGATTTGATCATCGGCCGGTTGATTCTCTCTCTCTCTCTCTCTCTCTCTCTCTCTCTGTGTCTCTTTCTCATCTTGATAAATTTCAATCTTTCTTCATCCATTCCATCACTTCTATTTGTAGCTGTCTTTTAAAAATATTAATTATTGAACTTTATATGATTTTTTTTTTTTGAAGATGCTACAGAAATTTTTGTCATATGTAATTGATGTATTTTGTTTTCACTACTCTGCCATTGGGATATGTTTGTTTATTTGTGTGTACAAGATCACTCATGAAGTAATAAGGAAAACTGTATTCTTTCAAATGGGCCAAAATGTTTATTAGATGTCCACTAGGGGAGACATTTCATTATAACTATACCAAGTTATAAAAACCTTATCAATGAACTTGTCACCAAAACAGACCCATTTGTATCTGGTGGTGGTAGATTGCACTCTATATGTGCACCTCTAGTTATCTATCCAACTTTATTTACTTTAATTATTAATTTGTGTGGATTTTAATATACACCTTTTTTGCCATAAAATAGGTGCTTTCTTCTTCCTTGTTATTGAAATTATGGAAACAGTTACCATCCCAATTTATTTATTTATTACAATTTTAATCAAAGCTTTTGTTATCTTTAGTATTTAGTTATCAGCCTGTTTAGGATCGAATGTACTGAGAAACAGCTATAAATCATGTCTGCTTGGATCTCACATGTTATTCCAGCTCAAACCTAATTGCTCCAGAACATTCTCTGTAATAAACAGTGTACACAGTAGACATGGAGATAACACATCTAACATTTAACCAGTTCGATTTTATTCATATAAATAATTTTATTAATAAAACATTCTGAGAAACCTTGTTGTATGCTTTATTTCCTGACACTTTTTAATGGCCTTTATCAAAAAAATCATGGTTGAAAATGGCAGAGCTGTCTCTCTGTCCCTGTCTGTCTGTCTGTCTGTCTGTCTCTCTCAAACACACACTCACACACGTCCACGTGCCATCCTCTGCTTATGACATTTATTGTTTACCAAATGAGACGCATTGAAATGAAGTGCTCTTTATAGATAGCTGGAGGGCTGACGGATCTGTCATTTTACAAGGACTTTGGGTGTGTGTGTGTGTGTGTGTGTGTGTGTGTGTGTGTGTGTGTGTCTGGGTGGGTGGTTGTTATATGAAATGTAATGTGACCATATTTAGAAGTGAAGAACAAAAAATAATACTAAAATATATTTAATTAAATTTAAAGAATACTCCTACTACTAATAATACAATTAGCAAATGAATAGAGAACTTAAGATGACACCATAATGGCAGTATATTGGGTATTGTATTTGTATGAGTAGCATTGTGTGTGTGTTTGTGTGTATGTGTGTGTCTAAAGTGTGTCTGAGGGCATGTCAAACTCAATTGTGTTCCAGCCACAGATGAGACTTTTTTTTTCTTTCAGTAACAAAATTCATAAAAACAAAAACAAAATATTTCATTTTACAGTTATAGCACTCGCTCAGCTGCGTCTCTCAGAGCAGGTATCTGGTGTGAAAAAGATGGGACACACACACACACACACACACACACACACACGTGTGCTCTATCTCCCTCTCTCCCCGTCTCATTTTCTCAGTTTATTTACACGGCAGTCCTCACGGTCCTGCAGGGAGTTTGACTTCTTCTGGTCTCCGGCTCGGCTATAAATATTCCTCTCGCGCAACGTGCGCTCTGAGTCCTGAACAGCTAAAAGCAGCTCCTCTGCACGAGGCATTTATATAAGTCTCAAAAAACACCCTGCATGCTGCTACACACTCCTCGGAGCACTTCTGCGGGCACGGAGCGCGTGACGGCAGATCAAACTGATCAAATGGTACTGACAAATAACGAGGCGGTGCTATAAATATAGTCCATAATATCGTGTACTTGGAGGTGCATGTGGATGTTGAAACCTGTTTCTGTCCTACCCACTACCGGCAGATCCTGTCGCTCCAGACCACGTACAGACGATCGGGTGCCATATAATTAAACGCAGCTTGTGTTATATATTATTAATAAAATCTTATTTGGATACATTTTATTCACTGTAATGACTTTAATTCAGTCTTCATTCTGCTGAAGTTGATTTTATAAAATTTTACACTTGACTGTAAAGGTGAGTACTCTACTCCAATGAATTAGCTTTTCATGAAGAGTGCTTTTTTCCTATAAAGGAAATGTAAAAGTGTTGAGACTCATTCAATGTTATCTTCATTCATTAATTCATTTGCTAAACCGCTTTATCGTTTATTAGGGTCACGGGGAGGCTGAAGCCTCCCTCAGCCAACACTGGCGAGTTCGAGCCTGGGTTGATGCACACAGCCTAAGAGAGCTAATCCACCAAGCTGTCAGGATGAGAGAAATGACATACGCTCATTTCTCTGTCACTTAATGCGATCAAGTGCTGCATAGTCCTGAATATTCAAAATACGTTACGGGATTGAACTGGCTATAACTAAATTGGGGACAGTAATGGCCCGGTGGTAGGATGCTGGCTTACTGATCCCAAGGTCGGGGGTTCAAGCCCCACTATCACTAAGTGCAGCTAACTGGGTTATCAAAGGCCAGCCATGTCTGTCACTGTCTGTGGTGAGAGGCATATAAAAGAACCATTGCTGTCGTTCGTAAAGAGTAGACCATTGGGTTGCTGTCAGCGTGATTTTGCCCTGTGATGGCCTGGCAAGCTGTCCAGGGTGTACTCTGCCCTCGCCCCGAGTCGGCTGAGATGGGCGCCAGCCTCCCCGCGACCCTAATTAGGATTAAGCGGTTCAGAAAATGAATAAATGACTGAATGACTAAATTGGGGAGAAAATTGTCCCCGGCCAAAAAAACATCAGAAATTGAAAAGAAGTTTTCATCAATGTATCACTATTTAAAACGAAATGTTGTTGAGTTTCCAGAACCTTAGAATAAGCTGTTTATATCTACATGGGGCAGGTTCCCCTTTCATAAAAGCTGCCACCTTGCACTGCCAAATTTCAAATTTCAGACGGCTGCCGTCTGGAACCTCACCAATAGCTGCTGTGAGAAAATACAGAATTTTACACAGTGTACCTTTAAGCTTCCAGTGTTGGGCATTGGAGCCTTTGAGCAGGGTCCTTACCACTAAACTGTTGAGACGTAAAAATGAAATTCACCAATGAAAATTCTGGATAGGGCCACCTGCCAAACACTATAAGCACAGCGATGTTGACGACACAGTCTGAAAGCTGACTCCATGTGAAAGCCATTAACCTGATAACACCGGTGACTAGACTCAAGCTATATTAGCGTTCAGGCTACAAATGTAGCCAGGAGCACATTTCGCAGAAACGAGAACGGTCTCCGTGTGCGGTTTGAGTAATCATGTTGCACGACGCATATGAACCCATTCACGTTGGCACTTGGCGCGGTCCACTTGTGATCTGATCACCCGAGAGGGATGTTAATTACTAATCTCAACTGGGATGCAGGAGGCCTTACAGCTGCACACTGCATCTGCACACATTTCTCTGTCTGGTTGGCTGTCACTTCCTGTTATAGTACAGGAAGTCACTTTCTACTTTCTTGGGACAACAGAAAAAAAGTAGAGATGGAAAGTAAAAGATTTTGTAGTTTTAACACGTTCCTGTGCATCCATGTTGATTAGTTCTAACAACAGGCACGGCGTGTTTGTTAGCCTCGGATGTCCTGCTCTCCCGCCATGGGACGTACCACCTCTCAGTGTGGTTTATTGTGAAATGTCTTTCAATAGTCCCTATTTTCCATATTAGCGACTTGAGCTTTGCTAATGAATCATCCGCTCTCTTTTTCTCTCTCTCTTCCCCAAAAGCCCTCCTCAATTACTGTTTTTTCCCTTCCCATTCATTAATTGAGGTGAAGGAGAACGCTCTGTGCTTGAGTTAAATTAGAACAGGAGATCAGGAAATAATCACGCCTGCCTCATTGTTAGCTTAGGCATGCTGCGCATTGTCTGAAAGTAACGGCTCTGGACCTGCCGGAGACACAGAGAGGGAATTGGGGTGGTTAGACGCTTTTGTTCTTTGAGATGGACTTTCCAATATCAAATGAAACAGATATAATGTGTAGCGTTTGAGCCGAACGCCTTCGTGTCCTGTCGCACCTTCTCTATTCTAATGAGAAGAAGTGCCTCTTCAAACTGTACTGCACGAGTCTGTCACGTCAGGAAGCCCAGATGGAGAAGAAGATCTCCCGATTGGGGAAACGGTGTTTTGTCTGGAAATAGAGAGCTTTTCAAGAAGACGACATACAATCAATACTTTTCACAGGAGTCTATTACAGAATGAAGCTTTTTATATAGCAGACTCTCTTTTCGCTCCGACTGGCTTTTTATCTTGTTGCTTTTTATATCTGTCTTCTTATCAGATCTTTCGAGTTTCTTGTTACGTTCGGATGTTTGTAACCATCAGAGACAAGTATGAGGTGTCGTTTTAATGGCCAACTGTTAATATGGCAACAGCTTCCGAGAGTTACAATAAAACATAATTTTTTAGAAGTGCTCTACGGCGCTGGTGTGTATTACCATGAATTAAAAAATCATGATGGTTACAATAGATAGTGGGCGGCATGATGGCATAGTGATTAATACGTCCGCTTCACAGCAAGAAGGTCCTGGGTTCGGGTCCTGGATTCGGCAAGGGGTTTTTTTTGTTTGTTTTTGTACGTGTTCTCCTGTGCTAGTATGGGTTTCCTCTAGGTTCACTGGTTTCCTCCCACAGTCCCAAAGACATGCACCTTAAAGTACGCTCACATGATACCAATTATGATCCAGATTTTGCCCCGATCATATTTCAATGTTACATCAGAGGAAACCTTAGAACATCAGTACACACTGTAAAGCATCTGTATACATCAGAGAACATCGGAGGACACTGTAGACTTCCGGGGAAAACATCAGAGTGTTCTACATGTGAGTGTTCTAAGTAACATGGTGGAAATGTAGGAAAACATCAGAGCACATCGGTGAACATCAGTACACATCATTAGTGATTGATGTAACACTTGTATAAAATGTGTATATCAGAGACACATCGGGACAACATCGGAGTGACAAAAATCGGAAAGAAATCGGATGAAACATCGGAATAACATCCAAATATCATCATCATTTGCAAAACCGATTAATCCTACTACTGGGGTCGTGGGGAGGCTGTGCCTATCTCAGCTGACAATGGGTGAAGGTGGAGTACACCCTGAACAGTTCGCCAGAAAAACATTCTTGATTCTGCCAAAATGGGAATAAGGTAAAAGGAATGGTCGGAATCAGATACGGTTTGATTTGAAATAGAAAACAGTGTAAAATCTCCATCAAAATCTCCATATTTTCAATTCTTTTTCTGTTCCTAACGTAATCCACATTTAAAGGTCAGAGTCCTTGTGTATGAGTGGGATCTGGTAGCCACATGCTGAAGGTGTACTGGAGGTGAACCACTTGCTCTGCCTCACTTGCCTCGTAGGCATGTGAGCAAGGGATTATGGGAGTTGTAGTATTTGGCCTGGGGACCTGCAAGTATATTGGAAAGATAACAGAAGCTTGGCCTCTTCACCTGAAGAGCTGCTCTCTCTGTTTGCCAATAACAGAGAGAGAGAGAGAGCGAGAGAGAAAGACAGAAAGGGGCTGGGAGTGGAGAGGTGCATCTCTATCCCTGGAAGCCTCCTTCGTTCTCTCAGTCTCTCCTCTGTTTATCCTTTTGCAATGTTCTATACATTTGTAGCGGCTGGATAAAATTAATTAGCATAAAATATCTCCAGCATATATGTAGGTTCCCAAGTAATCATTTATACAGCAGAAACACCTCTCTCTCTCACTCGCTCTCTCTCTCCTCAGTCTATGCCAGCGGAGCACCATCCATTTAAGTCCAAGTGACTTTTTTGATAAAACTTTCACTTGCGCTAAATTGGTTGCTGGTCCATTTGTCTGAACATTCAGAGGAACATTACATCAAAAATACCTGGCGCTCTTCTAAAGAACCAAGGAGTTTCTAGCGGCTCACGTCTCCCCTGGCTGAGAATCCGAAAGCCTTTTAGTGCTGTCATGCAGAGATGGGTGCAGTTACCGAGGACTAAAATCGTCCGGGCCTCATCCTGGAACAGTCAATCTCTCCGGAAAGCGCCGGGGAACACAAATGATCAAAGGATGTTTGACGAAGGACTATTATGCAACCTTCACAGATCCGCTGAATCCCACACTTGATTTAGAAGAAGCCTCTGGAACACTTCGCTCTAAAGATAGTCTTTGAATGACGCGATGTACTTCAGGGCAGAGCGACGGAAATGCATTGAGAGACCGCAAGTTCGAATCTCAAAGGCACCAGAGACATCCGAGCCGAGAGAAGAAAACTGGTCACAATCTCTGGGTAGGAGGGAAATGATACACTGTCTTTTTTTTTCTGTGAATAACAGCGCCACTAGCCAATCACAAGCATCTTTAGACCCATGTATGTAGAAGAGAGCAGATAGCACTTTTTTTTCTACAAGTATCGCAAAGGATGCATTGGGTAATACATTCATCCATTCATTTTCTGAACCGCTTATTCCTAATTAGGGTCGCGGGGAGGCTGGCGCCCATCTCAGCCGACTC
>JBCNYH010000011.1:15237918-15251865 GCA_039654325.1 Tandanus tandanus | reverse complement strand
CCAAAACCCCCCCCCCCCCCCCCCCCCCCCCCCCCCCCCCCCCCCCCCCCCTCCCCCCACCCCACCCCCCCCCCCCCCCCCCCCCCCCCCCCGGACTAAAAGCAAAGAAAATTCTTTCATGTTGTCAGGTTCTCCAGTGAAATTATGGAAGGCTTCTCAAATTATCCGTGACTGATAAAGGAAGGATTAAGGTCGCTGTTGTGACTCGTGATCTGTCAGCTTGGAACGGAACGATGACGGTGAGGACTGTTTCGCTCTAAAGGATTACAACTAATGGTAGCAAATCAGACCGATATTTAAGCACAGCGCCATGTGATTAAGGTTTAATTGCTCACAATGAAGCAGTGGGACAGAATAACAGTGATAATATTACAATAGCAAGATGAGATGTGTGATGCTGGAAACGTGGAACTGAGGAAAAAAAGAGATGTTGATATAATGGACTAGTGTGATGAATATAAAGCTTTCATAGACACTGATTACACGACAGCGGACAAAGACAGACAGCACGGACGGTACAAAGAGGGAAAAATAAAAAACTGTTTCTGCGGCTGTGAACGTTTTGAAAAATCTTTCATAGCACAGCTAAAGGGCTTTTTTCCCCAAATCATTTACAATTTTGTAGCTTTATTTGTTATTTGTTTAGAGTTGTTTTCAAGTAGAGTTGATTCGGCATATCGCTGTGCAGGTTTTGCTTTTCACTGTGTACGAGCTGTAATAGTGGATCGTCAGAGCGCTCTATTGCTGTTGTACTAAGGTCTAGGTGCAGTATGTAACAATAATCAGTCTGAGCTTCTATTAGCTGATTTCATAGTTGGTTCATTTGTATTTGAACAGCTGTACCCATAGTTTATTTAGTTAAGCTAGCATGCTATAAAGTGACAAGCTAGCAAAGCTAATCAAGCTTACATGGCTCCTGCCATCTAATATTAGTAATAGTAGTGATGCAATAAGCTCATTGGATTTCAAAGAATACCATGCAAATTGTTATATCAAACGGCAAAGCACATTTAGTGGTGTGAACGTTTTTAATCTATTGCAGAAATGACAGGAATTCTTGTGTGTGCTCAGAACGCGAAAACCTATATATAATACTGAGGTTAAAAGGTCAACTGGAACAAGACAGGATTTCAAGGTTTACATCATGATTCACATCTATCCTTACTTCAAAACTTTAGTACAGTCTTTCCCAGTGACTAGCTAAATGGCAGTGTAGATAAGATCATTGCCACTTTTACTTTCTCAGGCCCTGTGTTGTGTGTATTTATCCTCTCCTCCCAAGGTCAAAAGTGCTACACCTCAAAAAACACTCCATAATTGCCCCACTATTGATCATTCAGAAACTCCTACCCTACTCAATTTTCCCTCTGTCTCTCAAATGCACACATGTCTGCCTTGAGTATCACTTTATCCCTGATCTCATCTAGTGACCTTTGTCATTCAGGGGCTCCTGTTATGATGGATTATAGAGGGATTACATGGCCATTACAGGATTCTTGGTGGACTACACTTTTTATCCTCAGCTTCAATGCAGGACTACAATTTCCATATTTATCCTTAACATATGATTCATATTTATTTATATTCATTATTGTTTTTTAAATAAAGCATTTTCGGCATCACTTCCTGTTTTCTAGTTCTCCTTTACATGATAATACATGTGATTGCTACATGTTGTTTCACGTGATTTACTGATATGATTCATTTACCCCTAGACCAATCTTCCCACCACATGATTCATGAAGCATGTGTTCATGATTCATTTAGTTTGACGTATTAATTTATTTGCACATGTGATTTGTTGTAATAGAAATTATTTTGAGACGTGGTGCACTCTTTTAGGATTGTTCATGTTTTTGACTTAATCTATTCACATGACAGCCAAATTTCTCCAACATGATTCATGTGTTCAAAAATCACAAACCTTCACATGTACTGTCATTTGTTGTGAGTCATTCATTTTAAATGAATAATTACCGCTTGTGTGTCAAGGTATTTTCACATGTAATTTTTTGTGAGTCTACTTTTTACATGTGATTTAAAAAAAATTATAATTTACTTTCATCTGTCAATTTTTGTAAGTCATTTACTTTCAAATGTGATTTTTTTGAGTTACTTACTTTCAGGTGTAATTTTTTAAATGAATCATTTACTTTCACATTAAAAAAAAAAGGAATACTTTATTTTCACATAATTTTTTAAACAAATAATTTACTTTTCATTTTAGTCATTTTATTTCACATTGAATTAAAAATTATTTTATATGTGTAAATTTTTGTGAGTCATTTACTTTCACATGTGATTTGTTTAAATGAGCCATTTACATTCACATGTGATTTAAAAAAAAAACTCATTAACTTTCGCATGTGATTTATTAAAAAAAAATTATTAACTTTCACATGTGTTTTTTTCCCTCAGTTTTTTCTCACCTGTAATGACTTTACATGTTCATGCACTATTCATTTAAACTGATTTGTTGTCTTGATTCATGCACTTTTACATGACTTTATCACATCATTCATTTGTTTTTACATGTGATTTAACCATTTATTTCCATGTTTTTTTCCCCTTGGGGCTTTATTAAATTCATATCCATCTGATTGTTTCATTTACTTTTCTTCAATTTTTCCACATGATCCATTTACTTCCGTTTACTTTATTTTTTATTTCCACAATTCATTTATTGCCACATGGGATTAATTAATGCTTTATTAGTCATATATGACTTTTTTTCATGATTCACTAACACCATGTTATTTATTCTCATGACTCATTTATTCTCCTCTACAGGTGATTTTTAAGATTATTTCACGGCATGGTAACCTGATTTTACCCACAATGTCAGACTCTGAGAGGTGTTAGAAAGGGTAGAATGACACTAAATGATCATTAATTTACCATGCCTACCCAAATTTATTAACCGTACATCATTATCTTTACACTGTCACCTCTCTCAGGTGTGACGTCAATCACAACCAGTATCTCCATTGAGACGAAATCTTTTCTGAGTATATAAATACATTTTCCCCTTCTGTGCTCTGTCCTAACATCCTCAGTAATCATTTTACAGTTTATTTCTCTCTCTCTCTCTTTTGCCCTTTTCCATCAGCTATCCACGGAGTAGGCACTCATTCCCTTGTGCAATAACTGACAATATTGGTCTGAGAGTGTGTCAAGAGTTCTCCAAGCTATATTGGAGGCCAAAATGTAATAACTTGTAGGAGCTGCACTCACAAAGACAAGTCTAACAGACAATTTTCCAAATCGGTAGCTTCCTGGGGTTGTGAATTGCTCTCCAAGCTTGGAAAATCCGGGATGTCAAATGCTGAGAGTTTTTTCAGTAAAGTATTATTACGTGATGTAGTAAAATAAGCCTATAGTGTGTATGTGTGTATATATATTTGTACTATCGCCAAGGAGGCTATGTTTTACCATTGGGTTTTGTGTTTGTGTGTGAGCAGAATTACACAAAAAAATTTGATTTGCTAATTTTTATACAATTACTACCAGAGGAGGGGCTTTAAAAAAGAAAGACTCTGTTAAATTTTGGAGATGATCCAGATTATTTTTTAGAATTTTTTTTTTTTAGGATCCTTTAACATTGCTTGATAGCACAATTTTTTGGAAGTGTCATATTGCAGCAGGTCCAGCAGAGGGTACTGTGCCCTATCTGTTATTTGCAAAAAAGGTTGTGTTGATTTTCAGGAAATTTCTATAAGAGTTGAGGTTTTGGACGAGGAAGACTCGAAACCATTTTGGAGAGGATCTGAATCAGGAATTTTTAAAAGGGTTTTTAACATTGGAAAAGGATGATTTTTGACATTTTGGTTTGCTTCAGGGATTGCTGAGTTTGGCCAAGGTTTTACTCTCTGTCCTCTTGTTATGCTTTACACTATTTGACATAAATACTCTTATCTACTCATACTTGCACTCTACCCTTATGCATTTATAAAATTCACAGGTATAATAATGTTGTGTAATGTTCATGGAGTATATAGTTATGGCCCCTAAACACTGACTGCGCCTTGTGCTGTCAACTGAAGTATAAACTGAATTATAGATATCTAATTTCAGCTCAACCTGAGGCCACGAGGCGTTTGGTGAACACTATGGATATTTTATCACTACTCAAGAAATAAATAAAAGCAGCACAAGCTCCCACAGAGCGGATATTATGCATTTGTGATGGGACCGAAATGAAAGGATCAAGCTGGGGCAGGAAAAGTGGAATTTGACTAAAATCAACTGTTGGTTATGATTACGTCAATTACAGAAGATCCTGCTGATCAGAGTATAGCCACCCAGGTCAAGAGTCTACTTGACTGCAGTAACAAACAGCTAGCAAGGGAAAACTGTTGGCCAGACGTCACTAACAGGCTTTGTGAGTTATAAAAAAGACCTTATGCTGAAAGGTTAAAGCAATTTCACACTGTGTGACAGCGAATTGCGTACTCTTTCTCATCTCGGTTTCCAGCCGAGCTCTCGACATGGGCTATTACCCACCGCATAATGTCACTACGCTACCGCTAATTAGGCCTCTGCATGAAAACACACCATTAACATGCAAATATTTATATTTATCAATATCCAGGGCTGTGTGTGTGCTAAGTTGTTCATAATAACTGTGTAAGCTCTCTCCTTGAGCAGATGAAGAAGTGACGTGTAATTAATTTAGCATTGATAATGTCAATCAAAGCAGAATTAGCACGCAAGCTACGGCAATACAGACAGAAGTGATCAGCTCTAATGAAGATAATCATGGTCACAGAGAAAGAAAGAGACACCTGGCTGATGAGCGATTGTGTACACCAGTAACGTCTCATTAATGTTGATTTAGTTATTTTTATGCTAATTCCTGAAAGAAAACCTGATTAGTTTTAGCGCGGTTTGCTAGTTCGTTCTATTTCTGAACACTGAACGTGTTAACACCAAGCATGAGAAATGGCTCCTTTGCCATTTAATGTGGTACATCTCTCTGATGATCAGTATCAAGTTTATGACATGTGGATCGTTTTATACGTCTCCCTGGTCAGGCTAAATGAGGTTCCCTGCTTCGGGACATAAGTGTAATAGAAATTTCCAGAGGATTATCTCATAACTGTTATTTTTCACTGTTGTAGCCTAAGGTAAGTGAGACCATGAGGCCATTTCCCTTCTTTATATGTCCTGTAATAAATTTCCAGGAGCAGAATCTAATTTATGAACCCTTAAAAGCAGTTTGTACAAATCTATTAACGTGCATGCTTAAGCACGTTTATAGACCTTATATATGTTCGAGTGTCAGACTGTAACTCGTAACATTTTACAATCCTCTGCAGCTCCTGTCGCATCATCATGATCACAAACTCACACAACCCCCTACTGCTGTCTCTCTCTCTCTCTCTCTCTCTCTCTCTCTCTCTCTCTCTCTCTCTCTCTCTCTCTTATACACCCAGTTAGAAGGGGTATAAAACAATTTGAGTAATTGGTTATATAAGCAGTAACTTCTCTAGCTAATATAAACTGGCTAGGCAGCAAGTCAAATTAGATCAAATGCTAAAATGTGACTTATTTACACATTTCACTTCTGATTAAATCATTAGCCAACTACATAGCATTAATTACACATGAGATTAGCAAACATACATAGACTGAATGTTGTTTTCAGGTTAAAAAAAAAAAAAGGTGGCATAGTGTTGTGAACATCAGTCTTACAGCAAAAAGGCCCTGGGTTCTAGCCCTGTGGGTGTTTCTGTGTGGAATCTGCATGTTATCCCTGTACTTGTGTGGGTTTCCTCTGGGTACTCCAGTTTCCTTCAACATTATAAAAACATGCACATTAGGCTAATTGGCTGTTTCAAATTGCCCCTAGCTGTGAATATGAATGCAAATGGTTGTGAGTGTGTTGGCCCTGCGCAAGGACTAGTGAGTTGCTGAGGGTGTACCCTGCCTTTGCCAAAAGTCAGCTGACATAGGCTCCAGCCTACCCTCAACCCTAGTAGGATTTAGGAGCTTGAAAAATAAAGTAGAATGACATGATGGGTTGTTTGTATAAATGGTGTCGTTTCATTGAAGAAACATGTTGCTATTGGTTGTTGTGGATTGTCCCATGTAATGGGCAGACCATTTAAAGTTACACTCGGCAGCTGTACTCTGTGTCCATCTGTTTTTCTGTCTGTCAGAATGTCACACTAAAAGTGAATGGAAAACTTAAAGGGGATAACAATTCTGATTTTCTTTTTTGTTTTTTACCCCCTGGGACATCTCACCAGTGGACCTTTGCATACTGCTTCTAGTTTTTTGTATCGCAAAGAAGCTACAAGGTTATTGCAACCAACACACCTGCAGCAAATGTTATTCTTATGCTGTATATGTCCACACTGTGCTGCCTATATCACTCTAATCTGTCAAGGTATGGACTCCACAATACTTCTAAAGGTGTGCTGTGGTATCTGGCACTAAGACACAAGCAGGAAATTCTTTAATTACCGTAAGTTGCAAAGTAGGGTCTCAATGGTTTGGACTTGTTTGTTCATCCCATTCCACAGATGCTTAATTAGACTGAGATCTGAGGAATTTGGACACATTGACCTCTTCGTCATGTTCATCAATATGGCAGGGTGCATATTCTGCTGAAAGAGCCCCCAGCCATTAGTGAATACCGTTGCCATGAAGTGGTGTGCTTGGTTGGCAACAATGTTTATGTAGGTGGTACATGTCAAAGTAATAATTGCATGAATGCCAGAACCTAAGGTTTCCCAGCAGAACATTGCCCAGTGCATCATACCGCCTCTGCCAGCTTATCTTCTTTCCATAGTTCATCCTGGTGCCATTTTCCCCCCAGTAAAGCAATGCAAAATAATCAGCCATCCGCATGATCTAAAGGAAAACATAATTCATGAGACCAGTCCACTTTCATCCACTGCTGGTCCAATTATGATGCTCATGTGGCCTTTTATGGTGCCCTAGGTGGTGGACAGGAGTCTGGAGTCAGCATGGGCACTAACTGGCCTGCTATATGTGTGTTTTAACACCTTTCTGTCATAGACAGCATTTGTGCTTAAGTCAGGCAAGTCTTTGCTTCTCTTATTCATTAGTGAACCTTAGGTGCTCATGTCCCTGTTGCTGGTCCATTGATTGCCCTTCCTTCTGCATACAGGGAACACCCCACCAAGACCTGTGGAGTTGGAGATGCCGTGACCCAGTCCTTTAGCCATTACAATTTGGCCCTTGTTAAAGCCACTCAGATTCTTACACTTGTCCAATTTTCTTGTTTTCAACATGTCAAGTTTGTCAAGTCACACTTCAATGACATTACATCTGTGTGTCTGCATTATCAATACAAATCAATAGCAAGACCACATGCAGAAGAACAACTAATGGAAAAGGCCATGCTTACTGTGACCATCATGGCAGCCGCTGTCTTTATACTTCACATTTATTTATTGATCCTGCACCCTGTGCACCAGTCTTTACCTCTGTCTTTGTGTCTCTGCCTTTAAAACTGGGTCATACCTAATGGATTTTGAGCGGATCGAGGTGACTGCACTGTACAGTACTGACTGAGATAAGGATTTAAGACCGACCTGACACACAGAAGAAGGAGTGGGGCCGGTGGTGCAAGGGTTAGGCTCATGATCAGTAGGTCGTGGGTTCAAATCCCTGTTAGACCCCCATCAAGGTCTTAACCACAAGTGTGCCTCTGTCCACCCAGCAGTATAAATGAGTACCAGTAAGAAGGTAACCTGCGATGGACTAGCGTCCCATCCGGGAGGAATTGAACTCCTAGTCGCTTCACGCTACAGAAACCGGGGATAAGCACTGGCCTGATGAGCCACTAGGCTCGGGTGTAAAAAGCCCAACAGACTTACCTTACCTTACCTGACACACAAAAGGACATGGAATGAGGTACACACCCAGTCACAAAGTTACACCCATCTCAAGAGCAGACAGTAGACTTTTGAGACTTAAGTCCCTGGTGTTGTACTTGAGATGAAGCAATCATGAGACAAGTCAATGCATAAGTTTTAATTTGATACCTATTTCATAGCTATTGGATGATATTTGGCAGAGTTATATTCATTTTAGCTTTGGCTGATGGAAGCTTCCAAAGCATATTGGAAGAAACTATGGAAAGTTCACTTACTTTTTTTGTTCTCATCTTTTTCAACATGTATCTACAAACTCCATAGAAACAGCATGATCACGCCACTTTGAGTCCCTCTTCTCCAAGCTATCTGGACTCTAAGTAATTCTAAAATGACTTGGTGACCTAATTGCACATTAGATTTCTCTTTTCTGTTGAAAATCAACTACAAATGTTATTAAAATTATCAAAACAGTCAGAAAATCAAACAGCGATTCCGCATTTACAATTTTCTCCATAATTTAATCTGACAACAAGCACCAAGTTTTACTAGATTGGGTGACAAATTTTAAGTGAAACAGAGAGATCTTATCATGAAAAGTCCATTTTATTTCAATGAACGTTTAGGTGAGTCATGCAGTGTAGTATTTTTCTTGAATAATTCTTGAATAATGAAATAAAGCTGTAACCTAAGATCATTTCGTCTTTTAAAGATGGCACTACTTTTTGTTGAAGCGAAGAATATTTATGAGGTGCACAGTCACTACAAAACGTTCAGGTAATTAGAATTTAAAGCAACAGATAACACATAATATCAGAGATCACATTCTAATACAAACATCACAATACATCAAACATTGGATCCTAAGTATAGCTATGATATCTATAAATATATTCGATACATAGAATCTTGTAATTTATTTTTCTTTGTTATCATTAACAGCAGCGCGGTGGTTAACACATCTGCCTAACAGCAAGAAGATCCCGGGGTAAAGTTAGAGACTCGGCAAGGGTATTTCTGTGCAAAGTTTGAATATGCTTGTGTGGGTTTACTCTGGGTACTCCAGTTTCCTCCCAAAAACATGCACAATGGGCTAATTGGCTGTTCCAAATTGCCCCTAGTTGTAAGTGTGAGTGTGTGTTCAGGGTGTACCCTGTCTTCGCCCAGAGTTGGCTGAGACAGGTTCCACCCTCTTAGTAGACTAAAACATTTTGCCAAATGAATTAATGAATGAATTATGAACATTATTGTATAATATATAATTTTTTTTGTTTACATGTAACATTGGGAGTAGTATATGATGAGCTTGTGAAGGTGACCTGAAATTGGTCATTGGTCATGTGACTAAAAACACAGTAATTTAAATCAAAAATTAAAAAAAGAAAGAAAAAATACATGTGCAAATAAAATAAAATACAAAATGTGCAAAAATAAAATCACATATGAAAATTACATATCTTACATATGTTTAAAATAATGTTTTCATCCATTAGGTATTTCTTGGACATTGTTACAAAAGGTAGTTTGCAAAACATTTGGGGGTTTGTAGCATCTGCTCTCTTTCTCTCTCTCTCTCTCTCTCTCTCTCTCTCTCTCTCTCTCTCCCCGCACATTTTTTTTTTGAACACTTTGGAATTTCTATGCTTCAGCACACCTGAGTGAGCTCATGAATATAAGCTGTAGCGTTGAAGCAAAGTGTGTTAAAGCACTTAGTGGATTAAATTGTGCAGGTAAACAGCATAAACATCAACATAAAAAACACATGCTAATCGCGTAACCTATGTTATCATATACATATATTATTCAAATAGATTGTGTTATTGTCTGTAGTGCCCCATTATTAACAATTATGCATAAAATGCAAGGTGGACCAGGACTATCAGGACTAATATTGAGAAAGATTATTGTTTTAGTGACCTCCACTTAACCAGAGGTGCATAAATGTTTACTACATACATGAGAATGTAAGCAAAAAAGCACACAAAAGTTTTTATAATTTTTAAGAGTTATTTCTGAAAAACTAATTTAATCATGACTTTTGCATGTGAGGTCCGAGAACACAGGCAAGCAGCTGCAGAGCTGTGTAACAGGTTCTCTTTAAACCATTTTTCAGAGTTTTATTAGCACATGCTATCTGGTAACATAAAGAAAAACAAACTACAATGAGATTTTTATAGTTTATACTTGCATAATTGAACTATTATAAAGACAGGTCAGGTGTGCCCAGATAATCCCGCTGTGTAGCTTATGCCATGTACTGGGCCTACTGATTCAGAGTTCAGTGCATCCTAATCAGAAAGTACACTGCGCTCAGTAAAGGTATTTTTCTACTAAGTCAGTTCATTATTTTAGTATATACTACATAGAAAATAAAGAAAAGCAAACTTAAATAAGATTGTTTATTTTTCCATTTTAAAGTGTGATAATGATGACACTGCCTGTTCCAAGCGACCATGACAAACCGTGATTGTCTGCAAGCATTATCCACTCTGAATAATGTTTTTCCTTCCTTCATTCATTTATTCATTCATTTTCAAAGCTGCTTAATCCTAATTAGGGAGTCTGGCACCCATCTCAGCCCACTCTTTTTTTAGGGGGGTTACATCCTGAACAGCTCGCCAGACCATTGCAGGACCAACACACACACAACAATTCACACTCACACTCACACCTAGGGGTGATTTGGAACAGCCATTTAGCCTACTGTGCATGTTTTTGGATTGTGGGAGGAAACCGGAGTACCCAGAGGAAACCCAGGACAGCACAAGGAGAACATGCTAACTCTAAACAGAAACGCCCCAGCTCGGGAATCGAACCCAGGACCTTCTTGCTGTGAGGCAGATGTGCTAACCACTATGCCACCGTGCTGCCTAATGTTTTTTAACCCCTAATGGACCAATCGGATCACACCGTTCCTATGTAGTATATACTAATAGCTATTATATTGTACATCTGAAAGTAATTGCGATGTTACTATTACATTTACTATTTACTACCTTCGCTTTATTCCACCAGGAAAACTATTCAATAACTGTAAGAGTAAGTTAGATGTGCAGTTCCTTCTAAATCTGTAACTGAGTTTCTAAGTATTTTAGACAACATTATTTTTGTTTTATTGATTGCGAAATTTTGAGCTGTAATGTTGCATGATACATCTTTCTAAAGAACAACAAAGCACAGTAATAGAAGAATTGTATGTGGGTTGGTGTGTGCGCGCGCGCGCGTGTGTGTGTGTGTGGGCATTCAAAACAGTTCTAAAAATCTAACATGTAAATGATTCATAAACTAGTCCATTTAAAAATAGGCCGCTGGGAAATGTTGGAGTGTTTTTACAGGAGTGTTGGTGTGATTGTATAAGTATGTACTTGTCTTGCGAAAGCCTGTGTGCCTGGGAAAATTAAATGGAATATCGAGGTTCAGGTTAAACGATGAATTCCCTTGTTTTTGGTGCACCTGTGAGTGTGTGTGAGTGCATGAAAAAGCAAGGCCTGGATATTGGTTACACACAGCACTATTTCATTACAATTCCAGCTATTAGATTATTATTATTATTATTATTATTATTATTATTATTATTATTATTATTATTATTATTATTATCATTCATTAATTCATTTTCTAAGCCACTTAGCGGGGAGGCTGGTGCCCATCTCAGCCCACTCTGGGCAAGGGCAGGGAACACCCTGGACAGCTCGCCAGGCCATTGCAGGGCAAACACACATACAACCAATCACACTCACTCTCACAAATTGGGGTGATTTGGAACAGCCTATTAGCCTACTGTGCATGATGTTTTTGGACTGTTGGATGAAATCGGAGTACCTGGAGGAAAGCACAGGGAGAACATGCAAACTCTACACAGAAACGGCCAGGCCTGGGAATTGAATCCTGGACTTTCTTGCTGTGAGGCATGCTAAACACTGCGCCACTGTGCCACCATTATTATTCTTATTCTTATTCTTATTCATATGCTTCTTCTTCTTCTTCTTCTTCTTCTTCTTCTTATTATTATTATTATTGCATTTTTAAAAAAATCAATGCTTATTTAAGCCCATTGTCACTGACTTTATTAGGTTGTCATGTTAATCACAGTGAGCATTACACTGGCAGTATTTAAAATAAAGTATTTTTTTTTTGGCAGATTGTAAGAAGTTAATTATAAAGACCAGCTATGGACGGGTGTCTTATACAGGGTGTATTTTTGTCACATGTCCAGTATTCTACCAGGACCCCGAGCATGATAAGCCATTCACAAATTCTGGCTCTGCGATTGACTGGCGAGCTGTTCAGGGTGTACCTTGCCTTTGCCCAGAGTCGGCTGAGATAGGATCAAGCCTTGTGACCATAACAGCATCAAGCGGTCTGACAAATGGATGGATGGATATGAAATAAAAACTGTTATCATGAGAGAATAGCCTTACTTATGCTTTGTGCTTTTAGTGAATTTATTTTCTGTTCTATACTTTTAAATGTGATTCCAGCTGGATGAGATAATTCTTTCACACCTCACCACCCGTCTCTCTCTCTCTCTCTCTCTCTCTCTCTCCCCCTCTCTCTCTCTCTCTCTCTCTCTTTCCCCCTCTCTATCTCGCTCATGCACTTTCTTCTCTTCTATCCTCTCTAAATCTTGGCTAAGGATAAGCAAAGATCCAGGTTATTTTTAACCCAGTCTGTAGGCATGAGCTTAACTCATACTGTAGCAAAAAAAAAAAAACAATGCAATTTCCACTTAATAAACCATCATGTCTTCTCCTCCAGGGTTTGCTTGAACCGCTTATAAAATTATTTTTGCAGTTTGCTCCAAAGATTGGCTCAAAAAATTATTAATGTAAAATAATATTTTCCATTTTTTTAAATAAAAAAAACAAAACAAAAACAAACAAAAAATATCCCTGTGTCTTCACCCATTCACTTCACCCAGCCACTGACTTTCTCTGCCCTCATCCCTGGATGTTGATTCAAGTAAATGAGTTTCCGAAATTCAGAAATAGCCCATCTGTCATGTATTCGTTGTGAGCCCTGCGATTCGTGCTTGGGATAGAAAGAAAGGTCATGGCGTCTCCTCTGGAAGGTCACAAGTGTCACCCCTACAGACTGTCTAATGAAAAACCAATGCATATCCACTTAAACTCATCAATATCCCGCGAGTGTGAGCGTGGGTACGCTCGCGTTCTCAGATATCCTAAATGCAAAAGCCATGAGTCTGTTCACTTAACCGCATCAGCACTGTGACATGAAGTACAACTCGTGTTCTGGTGATCGAATCACCGCAAGTTCGTCCTTTCAGCTCATCAGCTGACATTCGATGAAATCGTATCTGACCTGCAGGATGACATTTTTGTTAAAATATGAATTGAATTTGATATCTGGCTGCTCAAAAGGTGATAGAGAAAGTCGATACTATTTGAAAAGCCTCATTTCTCATTTTCCTATAATTTTTAAACAAAAAAATTTGGTAAATTTGATTTATTTTGTTAGCAAGACGCCAATCAAAAAGAGGTTTTAGTGAACCTGGATTGAGGAAACAGCTGTACAGCTGAGGATACATTGCAGAACTTTCGCCAGAGAGCCCCAAAAATAGATATGACAGATTGTAATTATAAACAGTTGGGTACCAGGTATCTCTTTCCTCTGTGATAAGTTCTTACATTTCTTTTAGAGAACATTTTACAATTAACCTGAGCTGGAGCTGTAATATAACAAAGTTACCCACCGAACAATTTTCACAAGTTTCTCTAACAGTTTCTTTCATTCATGCATTCATTTTCCAAACAGCTTTATTCTACTAGGGTCGTGAGGATGCTGGAACTGATTGATCTGTTCATCTCCTGCTCCATTCTATCATCACTTGTGAACAGTGTTACAAAAACTAAGAAGAAATGTTACCCTTTGGACATCCTCTATGGCTCTGGTTTTTGGATTGAACCCATCACACGACCACCACCGACCAGGGAGGGGCGTTCGAGCACATGCCCCCTCCGTGACGTGCGATGCTGCTGCCCGCCTCTTTTCGAACTGCAGCTCATGCGTATTTGGGGGCGGCCTAATACACTCGGAGGGAAAGCGCTATCCACCCCCTCGTACGAATGAGCTCACAGAC